>WTSP01022382.1:17964-51847 GCA_025331215.1 Actenoides lindsayi | reverse complement strand
TTCAATTGGACCTGTTTCCATGTAAACCTCTTCTTTCTCTCCCTGTCTTTTTCTTTTTTCTTTTTTCTTTTTTTTTTCCTTTTTTAAATTTATTTTCCTGATGCTTTATTACTAATTTTTAACAATAATAATTTTTAAAATTAACAGGTGCAAAACTCACGTGTCCAGATTCCCACACCTCCATTCAGCTCACAGCAGATCTTTAACTTTATGCTAAGAAGAAGAAAGAAAAAAAGGTGTTTGGTTTTTTTTTTCCCCTGGTGGTGAAGATTTCTTGCCTTTTGGTAATATGTTCAATCCACGTATAAAAACAAGAAGAAAAGAAGGATAAGTCATCAGTCCAAGCTTTGATACAGACCTCCCAAGAGCCTTGAATGAAGGCTAAGAGATCAGTCCAAGCTTTGATATAGACATCCCAAAGGCCTTGGCCATACGTTTCCTATCTGACCTTAAACAAGTAATGTAATCTCCACACACTAATTTCTCACAATAGAATATTGCTCTAAAATAATTTTCTGCTCCTCCTCTTCCTTGTTGTGTCTAATTTAGTTGGGGTGGGTGAAAAATATTCATCCCAGGCAAGCCAAAGTATTTCACTAATTCCAGCTTCACTGCCAAATCACCATTTTCTCAAGAAGCTCTGAACCAACAGTCTGGAGGTTTATGAAATTTATAACAAAATAAAAGATGTGTCACTTGTCACCTGAGTCTGCTGAAGTGAGTGCAGTGCAATGTAAGGAATGTCTGAATCCAGCAGCCTCTCTTGATGGAGAGAGGACATCAATACTAGTTCAACCATTTCTTTTTGCTGGGGGTACTGGAGGATTTAGGAAGGATAGAGCAGAAACATTTTAGAAGACAAACTGTTGCTTCCCTAAGTAAAAAAAATAAATAAATTCCTCAACTCAATTTATTTTCTTATATATTCTTATATATATAAGAAAACCCAGCATCTGTTTTCTTTGACAGATACTTACTGAGGTAAATCATCACTCTGAAAACATTTTCTATTATCAGTAAGTTTTACTACATTTTGATAGTTAGTAAATTTAAATTTCAAATATTTATTGGAGCTTTAATTCAAATTTTGATGCCGTTCAAAGCAAGGAGAAATATTTCTTTCTTTAGGATGGTTTGCTTTAAAACAATTTTTAAACTTCAAGAGTTTTTGAACTATTAGTACTATTCTTCTTGCTACTGCTCTTAGATGTTTATTTATTCATTTATTTTCCACACAGACCACCTCTGAAATAAGGACTTAAGTTTTGGTTTTAGCAGTGAGACAAAATGAGAACAGCATCTTATGGAAAATATCTTCACAACTCAACCAAAACTCATATGTCAGAAATTTAGAAGTGCGGAGCTGCCCCAAATTGTTTGCAATAATATTTGTACTTCTTGTCCAGGCAGGTGGTAAGCAATATATCTTTTGGGATATGCTTGCCTTCAGCTATCATCACACAGTGCATTAGTTGCCTTAAATCATGTATAATTTGGCAGAAGCTATTGATATGTGTCAGCAAGCAATTCATTCTGCTTCAGTGTTGCGTGAGTAGGAAAGATGCTTTCCTCGAGCTAAAAATCTGCTTTTCGAGGGGTGGAGGTTACCACCCCCTCAGACCTGACAGCAACATGCCTGGAAAATTTAGTAAACAAGCGGTTATTCCTAATTGCTTCTTTTAAGAACATTTCCCTTGCAGAACAGTGTCCAAGACAGTTGAACTTTTGCTTAGTTGCCAGTTTAAAACAGTTCGAAATGCTTAGCGTGAGGGAGATGTTACAGTAATCAGTGCAGAACGTGAAGCCATTGGCAAGGAGAGGCTCTCACTGAAATATCATAGTCATAGAATCACAGAATCATAAAATGGTTTGGGTTGGAAGGGACTTTTTAAGGTCATTCAGTCCAATACCCCTGCAGGGAGCAGGGACATCTGCAACTAGAGCAAGTTGCTCAGAGACCTGACCAACTTAACCTGGAATGGTTCCAAAGATGGGGAGGGAATACATGATCTTGTCAGATCTGCTTGCAAAAATAACCCCCAAAACTTATGTGAAATATTAATGGATCAGTCAGTTTCATATGAAAAACCTTCTTGCTTCTAAGTTGCTTAGAGTTCAATTTGGTTTATATGGGAATATAAAAAGCTACATCAGTCTCAGGAGAGATGTGCTTATGAATCTAAGGACGCTTCAGAAACCGGTGTCACAATGTGAGCCCTGTAACTGAATGCTGACCTAGTGAAAATTCAAACTTACCCTATTATTATAATTTCCTTTACTATATTAGTCACGGCACAAATGTCCTGGCTGTGATGCAAACATCAATCTGCTGAGGACAGGCAAGAGGCCGTTTGTGCCATTAGATGTTAGCATCCTGAAGTTCCAGAGGAGAAGGCAGGAGACAAGGAACCAATAACCAACTGCTTCAGACTAATGTTTTAAAAAGTCCTCTTGGAGTTATGGGCAGAGAGGACAAGGAACAATTCACTGATCTTTACTGAAAGTAGACTTTCATTTCATTGTCACCACTCCTTAAAGTTGACATGAAAGGTCTTATTTTTTCACTCAGACCCTTTTTTTTTTTTTTCTCAGTACTGTTATTTCTGCTGTGAAAAGTCATCTCTTGGTGTGATAGCAAGTCAAGGTGGGAAAGGAAAGGAGAACCCAATGGACAAATTGGGCAACCCCATGTGTGTCTGATTATCACTTAGGACTTGTCCTTCAGCTCAAGTGCAGGTAGCCTGTGTTTCAGCTGCTGATATTCCTCTCAACACTTTTTGGCCACCCACAGTCACTAGTGGACATGTTCTCTGTATCACAAGAAGGAAAATCAGATTAAGTCAACCAGGGATGTTATACCTGAGAACTTAAGTTTCAGAGGGGAGAGGGAGTACTCAGAATCTCAGTTGTTCTCTGTTAAGGCTCTCTGCAAACTCTAGTAGTCAACAGATTTGCCTTTCAAGCCATTCGCTAAGTGATAAAAGCAAGAAGAATTGTTGGGTTTTTTGCCTTTCTCTTCAATCGCAGCTGAGTTTTGAGCCCGTGCTCAGTCTCTGAGAGCAAGGACTCCAAGCACGGGTTCAGGTTACCTTAATCTGACCCTTTACTATGGAGAAAACTCTCCCCTTCTAGCTGAGCACAAGTTCCCAGCTGACCATCCCTCTCCCGCCTGTATATCTGCATGGAGGGAAATGACAAAATGTTCCAATTTTTCTAAAATGTCAACTTAAAAAAACACACGCGTGCAAGCCCAAATAGGAAACAGATGCACTGTGGCAGCCTGGGAGATATAAATTTAAGGCTTGGAGCTGTCTTCACGTCCCTCACTACCACTTTTATGGTCCTGCTTTCACTGGAGCGCACCTGAGGCCTGCTGGCAAGACACTTCTTTTGAGTGTGGGTGACTCCCCAGTTGAAAACAAGCCATGAAAAAGGCTACGATGTCTGAGGAAAAAAAAAAAAAAAGGTAAACACTGAAAGAGACACACCCTGGAGTTGAATCAGATCCTGCCAACTTTATTCCACTTCAGCTCATGTTCACCCATGGAAGGTCTGACCCGTTATCTTTAGAAGGAAGAGCACATAGAAAAAAATATCTCCTGTAGTTTCTGGTCGCACTGCTCTTCCATCTTCCCACTCTGTAACAGGAAAGAACAGTTTAAGCATGGACAACACCAAAGCGTCCTACTAACAGAGACTCGCCCATTACCCTTGCTGTTGTTTATTAAAGTCTGTTCTTATCCATCCTCACTTTATTTTTCTTTCCATTTCTTTCCTTCCCCATTACACATTTCCTCACAGATCAGAGGTAAAACTCACTGGTGGAAAGAAACTTGAGTTCAGGTCAACATATCTGATGTATTAATTTGTAGGAATTGACCATTTGGTCACATTTTTCAATAATTATTGCCTTGAATCAAAATTGAAGGTCTTGATATAAGATCTGCCTCTCTCAATAATTTCTTGAGTCATGGAATTGTTTTGTTTCAATTCCACTGATGGATTTAAAAAACAATACGCAGCATTAAGACATTGAAAAAACCACCAGAAAAAGGAAAATGGGGAAAGATATTAAACATCAATAGGATTTGAGATACCTAAACAGGAGTAGGATGCCCAAATACTCCCTGAAGACAGATCCAATGTGCCCAGAAGCCAGTGTCTCTAAGTCACCAGACTTCTTGAACACACATCACACATTAAACCAGCAAAGCTCCAAGACTTGGAGACACTAGCAATCCTCTCAACAATCCCACCAAGAGCCAGAAAGCCTGTGTGTGATAATGCTGGAGCCTCTGGCAGGCTTCTCTGCAGTTTTGAATCTGCATGTGGCCTCCACCAAAAGCAACATGAGAATAATGCTTTGCTCACCTTCCACCACTGCCTTCAGAAAGTCATCGTCAAAGAGGAAGGTTGAGATGAGGAGCATATCAGGATTCAAAAAGGGACGGGAAAGTTTGTCTTGGCAGTGAAGTTATCCTGAGCTGTGGTAAACTGGGTTCGTAAATACTACAAGAATTTCAAAAATAAATAAGTGCAAACCATAAATACGTTGCATCCTTCAGTCTTTCCAGGCGCTCCGTTTGCAATGCATGAAGGAAAAGGGCAGGTTAAAATGCTGCTTTTTCTCTCCTTTCCATGCCAGGTTTCCTAACACATCCTTTGCCCTAATGTCTTGGATATTAAGTGCAAATTGGAAGTGGATGGATTTTTATTACTTCAATCCTCCTTCCCTTTAGTTTTGTTTTTCTCTTTCCCTGTTATTGCTTCTCTCCACGGTCCCATCCCAACTCCCCTTTGGCCGGCCTCTTGTTTGTCTGATAAAACACTTACTGGGAATTCTAGAGATACTTTTTCACTGCTTTCTAGTAACTGAAGCTCTCATTAAATGTGCAGGGCCATTCCCCTCTCAGGTGTGTGGCACATTGCCATGCATTTCGGGAAACCAGCTACTGGACTCATGTGTGCTTTGTGATAACACACTGGAAAGGCCAGAGCAGTGAAAGCTGAAGACCTCTACAGCTTGTACTACGTGTCAGCTGCCCAGATAGCACGTGAAAAACAAGTAACAGGTCACTGACAGGCCTCTGGCTCCATCCGAGCTGTGGGTAACAGTGCCTCATTAATTCTCTTAATTCAAATATTTAATTACTTGTAATACGCAGAGAGTGTTTTCCTCAAATCTTTTCTTTATCCAACTTTTCCAATCCACTTAGGATACCCACCAGCTGCTGGAGCAGCAAGGCTGAGACAGTGCTAATGCCTCACCATGTGCCTCTCCCTTCCTCATCTCCATCCCATCTCATACACGAGTCTCACTTTCACGTTACAAAATGTGTGTTCTTTGTTCAAAATCTGCAGTTACAGAAGATACAATATTTCCCATATAAATAGCTCTTCAGCATCCTCCTTTAAATAAAGAAAACTATCCCATGGAAGGCATCAGTATTTACACAACATCATTACACCTGAAACATCTGACTACAGGAGTCAAATGACATTTCTGTCAGTAACAGAGAGGACTTTACTAGGAATGCAAGAAGACAGATTCTTAAGGTGGGAGAGCTTCTTTGAGGTAGATTATCCCTCTGTTTTGCTTGGAAATAGCACCAGAATTCTCCTCACCCCATCTCTAAGAACAACTAAAAGAACAATGAAACATAATGTCAAAGTGGATCTCTTCAGAGCTGGTGGTTGACTACAGTCATAGGGGACTCATCTGTTCCTGTTATTGTCCTGAATCCCTTGTCCCTGAAACTAGAGATCCTTAAGAAAAATAAAATAAAAAATCTGAATGTCTGGAAACATTCCCTTCGTGCTCTGAGTAGATATGTTCACTTGCTGGTTGTGTGTCTCGACTCACAGATAATCGTTCCCATCTTGTGCTTTCCTTCCTGCCCCAGCCTACTTCCTTAAACAATTTTTCTTGGTTTTTGTGGGTCTGTCATATTTTCTGGTTCCGTCTTGGCCATTGCACTCTTGCTTCTCAGAAGATGATTTTCTTTTTGCCTCTTTCAGTCTACAGTCTCTTCTTCTCTAGATCATCCAAAGCAGAAGCAGAGGAAAAGGAATGGTGAAAAGTGAAAGTTGCTTTCCCTGCATATTTTCACTATTTCTTTCTAGAAAAAAAAATGAGTCTCATCCTTAATTGTTCTGCAGCAGGATGAGTCTGTATACTCATAGTATAAAGCCTCTGACATTATTTCAGCCAGACCTCAGCTAGCAGAACTAGGACTGACCTATGTCTGATACTAAAAACTTCATCTAAGGGGTTTTAAGAGCTTCTGGAACATGAACAACTAGGAATACTCTCAGAACCAACATATGAACCACTTTAGGCTCCCCTAATTCAGATGCAAATTCTCCTTAGGGGCATTAGTGGATGCAAATTCTTCTTGGGAGCATTAGTGAATGCAAATTCTTCTTGGGAGCATTAGTGGAATACAATGAAACAAACATTTATTTGCTCTTAACCACCTAAGCAGAAGTTTTTTCTCCTGAAGAATGAACAAACCAGACTTTTTATACTATTACACCCCTGTTTTTTTCCTGAGCTATTGATGGAAGGCAGTTATCTTCCAAACATTGCACAGGGGAAAATTTTGGCTCTATTGTTGCAGTTGTCCTGGGATTCCTGTTTATGACTTGCCTATTTATCTTATATGATTGATTTCCTTATCCTTCTGGACTATTTCTGCTCCAGTACTTGAACAGATTCTCTCCTATAAGTTCTTTCATTTCTTTTTTTTCTTCTTTTGCTCAGCTCTCTGATCTGTTGCTCATACAGTGGAGAGGCCCCTTAAGGCAACAATATGCCTGCCTACATTCTTGTATTTCACAAGAGTTATGAAGAAAGAAGTGAGGACCACAGAAAATATTTTTATTCACTTAGAGCCTAATCTACTCAGTCTATGAAAGGAGATTGACAGCTGACCAGATTATAACGCCTCTGCACCTTTACAGGCACGCAATATTGGCTGACGAGGCGTTCTACAATCTAGATGGAAAGAGGACAGAATTAAAACCATTTGTAGAAGCTGAAGCCAGACAAGTTGACACAGGAAACAAACTACACATTTTCAAGGGAAGCTTGCCAACAGAGAAAACCCCTGAAAGAGCGGGTATATTTTCCAGCATTTGTCATGTGACTCAGATTTCAGATTAAGGCACATTGAGATATCTGTCCATATGTGAGCTGTACCTATATGTGGGTCTAAATTGCCACTGTAGCAAACGCAGTTTTTTGGCAAGATTCAGTTGCTGATACATAGATATTTAATGTCATTTTAGGTGCTGTGAGGTGTTCTACCTGCTGTCCAGATGCCTACTGGAGAAAGACATTCATAGCCTGAATCTCCTGTGTCAGAGCTGCCAGCTCTTATGGATGTCTGTAATACTCAGGGGTCTCTCATACAGCAGCAGACCATTAGACAGACAGTAATTGAAGTCAAAAAAAATCACATTTCTGGCCAAATCATTCTCCTTCAGGTGAGAAGAGATGATTTCTAAACTCCACTGATTAGATCAATTAGGTACTTGATTCAGTTGCACCTCATCCCATCTGACATGATCTAAGACAACCCTCCTGGTTACCATCTGCATCTTCTCAGGGCATGGGTCTCCTCTGAATCACACATTAGAGGCCTGGCTGTGAAAATGTCTTGGCTATGCTAAGTTACCTCAAAAAGGATAAAGCATCTGTGTTTAGGCAATAAATTACATCTGTAGCCAAAGCAGGTGATTGAGCCTAGAGATCTATTCGCCTAACCTACATGTGACCCACTCCTTTCTGGAGCAGCATCTGGAAACCAGGCAAGATACTCCACAGTGACTCGAATAAAACTAGACACCTCTATTTATTTTCCTACAGTTACAGGAAGTTGTGGGGTGGAAACAGTGGCTTTTAACTAAGGCAACTCAGAAAGCTCACCTGATTGAAATACATGCAGAATTCTTCAGGTTTTTCAGGAAAGGGCAAAAGAAAAGAAATATTCAAAGTATCAATGATCTGAAAGGTCTCTTAGAACCAAAATGGTTCTATGATTTGCCAGTGACCATGTATCAAAATGTCATGAAATATGTGAGTGGGTTTGATCAATCACTGCTGTCAGTCCAACATTCAAGTCTTCTGCTTCCAATTGCTCAGCAAGAAAATGAACCGAAACCAATCACAATGATATGAAAAAATAAATCACCAGCTTTGAAATATGACCTTATGCACTTTCTTTTGCTATCTACTACATCTTTTCCTTCTTTTCCCAATAATAGGAAGCTATAGAAGTCAATTTTAATCTAGCAAAAATAATGTCACTGTGGACTTCTTGAAGTTAACAGCAAAACAAATTGTTCTGGAGGACAACTCACATAAAGATCTGCACCTATGCTGAGTGCATTTGTCCCACTATGTCACCATCAGGACGAGCAAACCTCTCCAGCTGTAGAAGGAGTCTACAGACAGTAGTGTCAAATAATAGTGGAGCAGAACTCTCCATATCTTTTGTAAGCAGATGGGAGAAATCTAAGTTCTGACTGGAGAGTAATGTTGCTGAGATTTCCACAATGCTGTGCTAAAGTTAATAACCCCTGGTGAGGAGGACTTGGCTTTATGTCAGTCCTGTGCTACTTATTTCAGAGCTGGCCCCTTTTCCAGTGAGAACTTCAGGTAGAAAAAGCACATGACTTCCCGCAACAGACTATGGCATAATGCCCAAGACTCATGTTCTCTCCAAAGGCTGAGGAGAAAAGAGGTGGACTTCATCTCACCTAACTTTGACTGTCTCAGAGTTAGGCACCTACTTTGAGCAAATCATCAAGTCTCCTTCTACAATCAGTGGACAGTGAGGGACACTTCCAGGCTGTGAGTCATCCCACCCTGGCAGAGGTGTTCAATACTGCTGGAATGAGATGCTTCTCTCTCACTTCATTGACTATTAAGGAAACCTAGATGACCACTTTGGACCACAGGCACACATTTCTGGTGGTTAAAGTTACACAGGATAAATCCAGCTCTTGTTTCAAAGCTTTCAATGCATTTGTCTTTCTTTTCATCACTTTAGAGAACCCATTAGGATCTTCTCCATAAAATCTGGTTTATAAAATATAAAGCTGCTATTTAATTGTATCTCCCAAGAAGAAACAAACAAGAAATGAAACAGAGAATCTCTGTAGATCTGAATGAGTCTGAAAACATATCAAGTAAGTTGAAAAGTTTTTTTGTTTTGTTTTGCTTTGTTTGTTTGATTGTCTTTTAAAAATAATTTTATCATGGTCATCACGATGTTATAATTTGTTAAATCACAGGTTGGTGCTTGGGATTAGCTACCATATTGCAGAGGTACTAAACTTCAAGCACCTATTTATGCAGAGAGTCTGTTTCTATTTTGTCTATCAGATGGTTTGACTGTTGAGATCTTATCACCCTTCTCCACCTGGAACTGAAAGGATCAAAAGTCTAGACGATGCCTGCAAATTTCCCCTTCAATAGGTTTTGTTCTTTTAACAGAACAAACAAACAAAAAAACCCCAAACCCCAAAACACAGCAACACATCTTCTTTCCAAAAAGAAAAGAGAACTTCATGATTTCTGATAATATTGCATCTATTTTGTGTTCTCTACTTCCCAAATAATGGAATATTTTAAGCTGTCTCTTATATTCTGCACTCCCACTATGACACGATCAGGTGCCTTCCCTCATTTAGTGTCCATTTAGCCTTCCCTCATCTGAGTGTCCAAGATTCTGCATATTCATTGCCTCCTAGTTCCTGTGGATGTTGTCATGACAAAGTTATTGCTGGTGAGGCACAGGCCAAGAGTCTATTCCGTATTACTTAGTTGTAACCTGAGAGAGAAATTGACTTGCAGTTTAAAATAGCTAAGTTTGGCTTGTAGGAAGACGATTCACTTTTCTAAATGTAGCGTGTTTGTGGCAGTTGACACATCCTGACATACTCTATGTGATGTTCCTCAATGTGCAGTGTGTGTAGGTCCCATGTTCAATCTGCAAGCCCCACATGGACCTCTTAGAAACCTGGGTCTCGAGTGAGAAACTTCTTTGGTGTGAGGGTGTCTGGGCCAGGCTGCCCAGAGAAGTTGTGGAGTCTCCTTCTCTGGAGAGATTCCAAACCCACCTGGACACTACGATGCTGGGCCCCTTGCTCTGGGTGACCCTGATGGAGCCGGAGCATTGGAGGAGATGATCTCCAGAGGTCCCTTCCAACCTCTACCATTCCAGGATTCTGTGATTTCTTCTGAGATTGTCAGCCATGGTGAATCAAATTGTCCCAGAGACGAGGCTGTACCTTGAGGAATAAATGAAAACTTTCCAACGTATTTAATGAATACATTGTGAAGAGCCTGGACATAAAATTGTACAGTTTAAAGAAGGCAAAAACTTTCTATATATTACCCACAACTTACTGCAGAATAAATTTGCATAATATTCCACCTAAACGCAATTTCTACTTCCACCCACTAGATGGAAGCAAACATTAATGTATGTGACAGTGCCAGCTGTGGAGAATCTATGGGCTGTCTGAATGCCAACGTGTGTGGTCTTGTGGGTTTGACTTACCTTTTTAGTACTGTTTAATGAGGGAAATGCATAACTTTGAGCAAATCAATTCTCGGACATCATAAAAGGTGTAGATTGGCTAAGGACCAAGGGATCACTTCAGTACAAAAAGGAAAGGAGTGGAAACCTGCAGTATCTTTGCCTATAGACTAAAGCAAAGGTAAATATTTGTTCATGGGGTGTTTTATTTTTAAGCCTTGTTGAAGCATTTAATGTTTTTCGAATCTGCAGTGAAAATATTTGGAATTTGGATCTCTAGATGTTCACTCTCTAATACCCCACCTTCACTTTCTGACCAGTAGGCCAAGAATAAAATCATGCGACATGGAAGTCTGCGCCATCAAAGAGAAACAATTTCTAGAGTTTTGATGGGTACATACGTGTCAGATTTCCAAGAAATGCTTATTAAGTTAAATACTTACTCTGTTGCAGGAGGGAGAAATACGAATCTTGCTAGTCACTGTTTACTGGAAATGTTTGATAAATGAAAGTGTCAACATAGTGGCTCCTGAATTACTACAGCTTGCAAGAAATTCAAGCAGAGCTCCCTTGTGGAGCCTGTATCATGTGGTAGATAATGAGGTGATGCTTGCATAAGGGTTTCTTCTTAATCCAAATGACCAATGAGGGGAGGGAGTTGATGGGCAGAAGCAGCTGAAACCCTAACTGAGATGTTTTCCGGGAATCCAGATTCTCAGCCAACCCAATGCCATCTTTAAGTGCAGAGGATCCCTAGAGAATCTTTAGTGTCTGTCACTGTGAACAACTTTTTTAGGCCTTCCTCCCTCAGCTCTTAGGAGTACAGAACATGGTATGACTCTCCTGGCCTCAGACTTCCCAGGGACCCTAAAGAGTACTGGTAAATCCCTGTGGAAGGTGCGTATTTCTCATGCTGGTTGTAAGGTAGCCCAGGATGACTAAGTTTAGACGTAGGCATTTAAACAGGTAAAGCTAAGAGATACGTGTGCCAGACCAATGTGTAGGATGAAAATTAAAATTCTGTTATTTCTCTTTGCTTTTAATGTTTCAGTAATAAAGTAGGAGCTGCACAGGTACTATGGATTTCTGTGGTGTTCCAATAACTCATCAGCACCAGATTAAATATTTTAAACTACACCTAGAGAAGTGGAAAGAAGAGATCCTATTTACTCCTGGTTTAAAACCCGTGTAGATTAGGTGAGTAGGGCTATGTGTCAGTGGTGGGATTCGCAGTGTTAGTTCAATGGTTGGACTTAATGATCTTAAAGGTCTTTTCCAACAAAAAAAGTTCTATGATTCTATGAGTCTTTGATTCTGTGATTCTATGATTCCATGATTCCGTGATTCTATGATTACCAGCTTTACTTTACAGTTTCCTGGTATGGAAAACCTCAGCATTGCTTGTCAGTGTCACTGACTCCCAGAGAAGTCATCATAAAAAACCCCAGAAAAACAAAGAAAAAAATATCCACATGTGTTCAGTGTAGGCGCCCCTTTCTCTAGCAAGAAGAGCAATGCAAAGGGCACCTAATGTAAACCTAAGAAAAAAACAAAAACCAACTTCTTTTTAATTAAAACTGCACAAGCCCCAGAGCAGCTTTGCCCAGGGCATGTAAGTGACAGCAGAGAGTGGTCATTAGTCCTAACGAGAGAGCTGCCAGGAAGCCCTAAGTGAGAGAGCTTTAGCTTGTCATGGCAGAAGCACATTTATTACAGCTAACGAATCTTGGCCAGGGTCTGTTAAACAGTGGGATCTGCCTGAAGAAGCCCCAACTGCCTTCACCAGCAGCAGCCTTGTCATGTGCGTTGACAGAGGCCAGAGCAGTTCTGTGGGACTCTCAGGAGGTTACGGGGTCTCTGGGCTGCTCCTTTAATTAGCCCTCAGATAGCTCGGGAAAATTTCCTGCTGTGGTTCATGGTGGGACAGGGCAAAGGCCTCTGAAACAGCCCTCTGAAGAGGAGGCCATGTTTATGCAAAGAGCTGACCCCCATAATCGCTGTGTTGACTTCAGTATGTGGGTTGGGAGTCCAAAAGAAGCCCAGGCGTGCCCATGGCTATTTATAAGTGAGAGTGGTGGGGGTGAGAAAAGAGGTGGGAGTGGATGGGGGAAGCAGTGCTGTGAGTGTGGAAACGGAGCACATGCTATGAGGGTGGTAGAGACTTTTTAGTTCTCTCGGTGCTTGCTTCAAATGCTCAGAAGTGGGTGAACGTGCCTTGCACAGGGTGATGCAGGACCTGCCTTTGTTCCGTCATCCCCTTCCAGCCTGCACCCTGCACAACCCTCAACGCCGTTGCCCTCTTGCGACTCCTCCCAAAGTGGAGAGTGGGTTTTGCATCCAACCACCACACTTCAGAGGAGTCCTGCGGCATCTTTGGTTTATGCTGGAGGATGGAGAAACCCCAGGATGACTGCAAGATCAAAGAAGAGCAAATTAAAGCTGAAAGGCTTTAATTTGTTTGCTTCTTCACTGAAGCCATGAGCTTAGGGGAGTCAAGAGTGGGCCTTTCACTACATTAGCAATGCTAAAGTATTGTGGTGCTGCTCGGTGCTGCATGGAGAAATGATGTTGTGTTGGTGTTACTGTGGCCAGAGCTGGGGCAAACCAGACAGACACAGCAAGTATCACAGAATCCCAGCATAGTACAGGTTATAAGGGACCTCTGGAGACTATCTGGTCCAACCCCCCTGCTCCAGCAGGGTCACCCAAAGCATCACATTATCCAGGTAGGTTTGGAATCTCTCCAGAGAAGAAGACTCCACAACCTCTCTGGACAGCCTGGCCCAGACACCCTCACACCAAACAAGTTTCTCATTTGAGACCCAGGAGACTCTCTGGGTAGCCTGGGACAGGCTCCAACACCCTCACAGAAAGAAGTTCTTCTCTGACATATTATTCCCAGCTTTCATGAGCAACTGCAATCTGTGTGGTCCTGCTACAGCATAAAAGAATACCTTGAGGGGATAGTAACCATGTTGCTGATGTCAGAATGTTGAATTGTTCTGCACGGGGAGTTCTCAGGCCACATCCCTGTGATCCAAAGATGAATAATCAGAGTTAATGCTTTAAGAGGACCACTGTGTTTTGGTAAAGCAAAACATGGGCTGTGACACATAAAAATGCCACTTCATTAGTTCTTTCATTTGAAAAGCTCAGATCCCATTTTCATGTTTTCGGGTTTATATCGGCGTACGATTGAATTTGGAATTCCCTAGACCCATTTTAAAGGCTTGCTTTGCCTCTATAAACCCACATCTGTTTTGGGTGGAAGTTCTCTGCTCTTGGCACGGGCTTCTATTACCAACTTGCCACCTATATAGTCTGAACATATAAAGGTCTGAGGTTGTTGCTGCTGGAGGGAGGTTTTCTTTTTGTTATTATTTTCTGTTTGTTTTCAAGGGGTATCTTGGCATTCCCTCTTCTACTTTTCCTTCTTCACCATCTCTCAAAAAACTGTAGCCCTCCTCAGTGATTTGACATGCCCCTAATCCCTTCTTGTATTGGCTGTGCTGCTGTTGCCATGTTAACAAAACCAGAATTTCCTCTCTCAGGCCCTCCACTTTGTAACAGCAACTATCATAATTTCCAGCTGATTTCAAGCTCCAGTTGAAAGCCAACTGCTGGTTTATGTTGCCAGTAATGCACATTAAGGAAACAAAACAATTTGCTTGTGCAGAGAACCTCAGATGGCTGAGACACTAACCCTTCAATGTTTCATATGGCCCAACGATTTCTAGTTGTCCATGCTTCAAGTGGTCAAGAAACAGCATAGTGAGCGTGTGAGTATTTATCTTCTGAATTCCTCCTGTTGTCACTCCAGGAACCAAATCCCTGCAGCCAGTGCATGAGAACGTCACTTACAGCAAACATACATCCCTGGTCTTTCACACACTTAGATACATGGATGGTTTTATAAACATGATACAGTATCTTAGTTTTTTTGTGGAACTGTTTGTTCTTCACATGCTTAAATATTTCCTGTTTCATGGCCTTACGGCTGGTTGCTTGGTGGAATATCATCAGTGATGAATTAGGAAATTTGCCATCATTTCTTTGTTCTGAAATTTGCTTCCTGAATAATTTCTCTGGATCACCTACATCCTGATTATAAAATATTTAGGCAGTTAATTCCCTAGGAAATAATTGATAACTAGGTGTCTATAAACTTTCGATAAACTGGAGTCTTATTCGCTCGTTGTAACAAATCAATAATGTTTCAAGCTGGGTTCTTAAGTTAATTTACTCCAGAATCAGTTCAAAGTCACATCTCTGCTCCAGTGGTGATCTGTGTTGCCCCTGATTGACATAACTCAGCTCAGGACTTGGACCATTTCATAACTGCTGCTGACAAGCCATATAGTAATTTTTCAGTTCTTCATCAGCCAAGTAGATGAAGTCCAAGGTAGACTTGGTTTAATCGCCACTTTCTGTCCTTTTTAGATATTCCAATGTATAAAACACATGGTGTTTGGTTTGTTTTAGCGCTGCCCTCATCTACCTCAAACGTGTCAGGTTAAAACTCGAGTGGGTGACGTTGTTTTCCATCAAATCCTTCACATGCTGATTTACCAAAGCAAATTCCTTCTGCCAGATGACACCATGCTCATCAGTGTCCTCAGGTTCCCACGTGTTGATTGAATGGACTACCCCAGAGTGCACTAATCTAAGATGCTTCTTATTTCATTCCTTCACTGTGAGATGGAGACTGAGACCTTATAGACATCTCGGCAGGAGAGGAGTTTTACAGTACCAGGTGTCTGAATTTCTAACAGTTCAAGCATGAAGAATGGTGGATGGCATTACGGTCCTGGCTTGGACCATGCATCTAGAAGAAATACAAGGAGGAGAAGAGAGCTCTAGTTAGAGAGGGATTTATGGTAGACGGGAGGAGAAGATAGAGATCATAGCACTGAAGTCCTGCTTTAGGTGGGTGTAGTAAGCATCATGAGAAGACTGAGAGAGGATCTGATCAATGCTCATCAATATCTAAAAGGTGGGAGTCTAGACAACAGGGCCAGGCTCTTGTCAGTGGCACACAGTGAGAGGACAAGAGACAACAGGCACAAACTGGAACCCAAAAAGTTTCATGTGAACACAAGGAAAAACTTCTTTGCTGTGAGGATGTCAGAGCCCTGGAAAAGGGACCAGAGAGGTTATAGAGTCTCCCTCTCTGGAGAGATTCCAAACCTGCCTGGATGATGCAATCCTGGGCAATCTGCTCTGGGTTACCCTCCTGGAGCAGGAGGGGTGGATGAGATGATCTCCAGAGTACCCCTCCATCCCCTATCATTCTGTGATCAGGACTCTACTTAAGAAGGTGGGCTGGGAGGTAGGTAGGATGGAGGTGAGAAGTGTGGGGACTTGGGGTCTGGCCAGACAGGCAGTGAGTCCAGCAAGAGTTAACCACCCACTCTGGTACATCATTTGGTGCTTCATTGCCCCTCCTCTTAGCTCTCTGCCTTCCACACTCTACACACTCCAGTCTGCATCTTCATTATCAGCCTCTGGCGATGACAGTTTGCACAGCAATGTTTTCCACTGCGGGGCTGTGCAGCCTGAGGTATATCAGCGGTGCTGCTTCCCTTCACAAGGGCTCCTATCTTCCTGCCTTTTCTCAGAAGCTCTCCATCAGGGCGAGGGCAAGGCCCAGGCAACAGGGGCTTTCGGCTTGGTTTGAGAAACAAAATGCACAACCTGGAAAAACAGACCCACCCATTTTTACGAGCTCGTGGTCCTGCAGGTGTTGCCAGAAGAATGCAAGAAAGATTTGCGTGCTGTAATTACAAACGTAATCATCGTAGGACAAAATGTCTCTGCATGTGTATATTTATATATAAAACAATACAAAACTTAGCCAGGGAAAAATGGGACATTATTCTTGTTGCTTTTCCTTAAATAAATCTATGTTAAGAGGAAAAAGTGTCCAGAATTCCCATTTCTCCCTGGAACTAGAGTGCTCAGAGAGATCCACTGGCTGGACGTTGACGGCTACAGCTCAGACCCATCTTACTCCACTTGCCAAGAGCTGACTTCAGGCCTCTGTGCTTCCCTCACCGTAGCAGCTGATGACCTCGCTGATACCTACAGTGAGTCAATACCCCTCTCTGCTCTGCACAAGGTGTGAGTGATGCCATGGGGCTGCAGGGTAACATACAACATGATGGTGAGCTTAAGCCTTAGCAACTGGAATATCACTCCTCGCAGACAGAATTAAAGTAAAATAAAAGGAAGGGAAAAAAAACCCAAAACCACAAACAAATCCACACTTGTACCTTTCTGCTCTTTACAGTCCCAGGATTCTGAAGAATGATGTATGGAGAAATGGTCTTGCTTCCCACAGCTTTTACCATCAAGAAATTACCATTAATCCCCTTCTGCTCTTCTCTGATGAGACTCCAACTGGAGTACTGCATCCAGTTCTGGAGCCCCCAATACAAGAAGGACATGGACCTGTTGGTGAGAGTCCAGAGGAGGGCCATGAAGATGATCAGAGGGCTGGAACACCTCTCCTACAAGGTCAGGCTGAGAGAGTTGGGGTTTTTCAGCCTGGAGAAGAGAAGACTCAAGGGAGAGGTTATTGCTGCCTTCCAGTATCTGAAGGGGGCCTAGAAGAAAGTTGGGGAGGGACTTTTTACAAGGACCTGTAGTGATAGGATGAGGGGTAATGGATTCAAACTGGAAGAAGGTAGATTTAGATTAGAAATTAAGCCCATGTCTGCCAAGATCTTGAAACATCTACATGCTGTTATCGCATTAAATATTTGCAAGGTCGGGGTCTTCATGCGATTTAAAGGGGTACGATGTACTTAAAGGTCTCTTCCAACCTAAATGATTCTATGATTCTAAGGTTATTATTTCTTTGGTGCACTTCAGACTCATAAGAAAGTGTTAGCATCCTTGGTTCCAGACAGCTGATGGGGGAAATGCCATTTCTTGGTACAGTCCAGGTAACTTCACATTAAGTTAGGGCAGTTTGGGCATGTCCATCTACTTTCTGCTCCATGGATATTTCTAGGACAGTCTCAGTTGTACGTATTCTCTCAGTGTCCTCTGTGCTGTAAACAGAAGGCTTACTCAGGGGAGGACTTGGGTCATTTTGTGAAGCAGCAGATAGAGAGAGAGAGACAGACAGACAGACAGATAGATAGTAGATAGATAGGTGATAGATAGGAGGGAGAGAGAGAGATGATAGATAGATAGATAGATAGATAGATAGATAGATAGATAGATAGACAGACAGACAGACAGACAGATAGATGATGTAGTGAGAGATAGAGAGAGAATTCAATCCTGAGTAGAAAGCACTGCAAAAATCTCAAACTGGTTTGTTTGCAGATGTATTCCTAGTGATGCTAAGTGATAACACATCTGAGGTCAGCCGCTGTAATCAGATAAGACCAGAGCTTTCTAGGAGGAGCAACAGAGTCAGAAACTATAAAAGATTTGCCTCAGCCTGGGTTGCAGCCGTTTGAGCAGGATCCAGAAATCACAGGCGGGGATTCTCTGGTCTAAGTTATGCCAGCAATCGGAAGTGTGACCACAATTGCCCCTTCCAATCCTAGCTAAATAAACAACAACTAATGATAACATTTAAGGAAGTTTTAACAAAAGGAAATTGAATCAAAGGATTTTTTTTTCCCTCTTGTTTTTTTCTTTTTTTTTTTCCTTCATTTTCTTTTTCCTTAACCCCTAATTGGTAATGAGACAGTGGCAGCCAAGGAACGCACATTATGTTCAGTGCAAACAGCAGTTAGAAAAGGCACTAATCAACTCTGGAGAGGAAGCCAACCACTTCAGAGGGCTTCTTCAGACACCCACCTTCTGCAAATCGAGGGGGCTGCGCTGTTTCTCATTCAGTGAATTGCAGCTTTGACACTTCAATGGGTTTACGCTTGAAGTTCTTCCAAAACGTTTTATAGCCTCTTTAGTCTGCTACTTTAACTTTCTTGAGGAGGTGAATGCGGGCAGATTAATAGATTTAGTTTTCAGTGCCCCAGTTTTGCCCTCATTGAAATCAGTAATACAAGTCCTTGGTAATTTACACAAACCATGGGCAGAACTTGAGCCTTTCTGAAGAATCAAGGCTCGATACTTTCCAGCCAGTGATCTAAACAAAGATGCTAACGCAAAGCAATGTTTTTGACAGACCTGGTAATTTCCAGAGCTAAAAGTAAACAGTGCTGCAGCTTCATCTTATGCTTTCAAAGCAGAATATGCAACTCAACTGCTTGATATGCCAGCACGTAGACCTCTAACACACTCACAGTATGTCTGGAGAGAGTTCATTGATCATAGCACCAAAGGATGAGCCCCATGTTCTTAAACTGAGTGTGAGAGTCAATGAGAGTGGAACCATTTTTCCTGATAATTTGAGTGTCAACCTGGTTATTATTGGACTAAAAATCCAGTTGTTCAAGTCAGGGTCATTACTACTAGAAATGAAGTCGTGAAATTTAGAGCTCAAAAATCTCACTGGAACAGAACACAGTCAGCAAAAATTGCAGAATAGTTTGATGTGGCCAGTGGCTAGTGAAGTCGTTTGGACAAACAGGGACCAAATCCAAAAGCATTTTCTCTTCTGCACTCAGGAAGGTGGTGTGGATGGTGCAGGCTCTAGGCACAACATTGACCTTGTTTTGCAGTCCCTTGCTTTCAAAAATGCATCAGATGCTCGAAAAAGTAACAATCAATAGAAAAATCATAAAATCACTAGTCACGGTCACATCCTTTTTTTTGACTCTTGATTTTAGAGCCTTTAGAAAAATCACGCCATTCAAGTGTATCTTTACTCCTGCAAGGAAGAAATACAATCTTTGAAAAAAATAGCAGTTTGAGAGTCTCACACAATCACATGACTCTCGTAGCTGGGAGTTGAGGAAATAAAACACTAAATATGAGACCCTGTACCAAAAAAAACCACAGGAGTTACCACAAGCACTGGACTCACACTGGAATGTGTGTTGTGATAGCAGAATATTTTACAACTTCTAACCAGAGGGAAAAACAAAATGAAACAAAACAAAATAATCAAAAAAGCTTTGTTCTTTGGGGCAGTTCTGGTTCACTAAAAGGTAGCACTTTAGTTAATCTCTTTTATTTAAAAAGCACAGTTATTTCCCTTGTATGCCTATGAAAACTGCTTTGCCTTGTAACCCACGAAGTAAGATATCATTTGCACATAACCTTCTCATTGTAATTTACAGCAAAGACCTTGGTTGGCTGCCAGTCTAATAATCCCAAACCTTGAAGAATGAAGACATTAATATTATTTTTATTAAGCTGGTAATAAGGCCGAATGAAGCAGAGTTTAAAGCAGATGCAGGTGGAGGATATTTTATGCCAAAGCATTAAGTGCATTGCTTAGTCATGGCCAATCCCAGCTCCATGCAAGACACTTGGGAAGCGCAAGGGAAATTCCTTCTTTTTAGGTGTTAGTCTTGAGATATACACAGCCCTTCATTTTTGACTGCAGTCAATGGGAGTTAGGTCCAGCTGCACCTTGGAAAGATTAGTTTTCATGAATCTTTTTACCTACAAGTTCTCTCCATGCTTTATGCTCTTCCTGAGGAAACACCCTGAGTTTTAATGCCTTTGACTTTATGATGCTCATCAGGAAAAAGCCAACACAGACAGAAATACCAGATCTGGAATGAAATGCCTCCTGAGGTTAGCAGGGCCACTGCAGTTCAATCACTGTGGTCCACAAAAGAGTGAAGGACCAGCAGCATGTGCAGATACTCAAGACCTGAAGGACCATCTGCTTCTCAACATATGGGTAAAACAGAAGCCATTTTCAGCCCATCTGCAGAGCAAGTCCTCAGCTCACAACTCTCAAGCGACAGCAGCAAATTTTAAACTACTCATCTGGGACAGTTTAAGGGCTTCCTGATCTGTTGCATGGCAGGTGAAACCAAAAGCAAGATGCACCTCTCTTCTTGTAATGGGTAATTCATATAGTTTTTTTTCTGGTATTCACCTCATCCTCCAAGAAAAGCCTTTATTTGCTTCTCAGTGCCCTGCCTCTTTTTTTGGGAGCACATGGAGTTCGGATGGCAGAAGGGATCCTTATGCTGCCCTACAGAGCCCTTTGGTGTACTTGCTTAGCAAATCAAATGCTCCCCTATCTGTGCATGCCCTGAAATGCTGATGCCTCTTTTTGGGTTATCTGCAGGTCATGGGAACCATAACGTATATTTAAACCCCATCAGCTCTGCTGAAAAGCTCAGGGTAAGGAGTTTGCCAAGGGAAATCGCCACAGTCCCCTAATCTCCACTTACAATGTTGATTTGAGCTACTATTTCCACTGCTCCAGAAGTGCAATTGTCAGTGTGGTACCAGGTCATGGTATTTATATCACACGCCACACACTTCATGTGTCATGGAAACAGACTACAACATCTATTCACCAGCCCTCCTTCTTTTTTTTCTACTTCTTTTTTTTTTTTTTTCCTTTTTTTTTTTTTTCCCCCCCCCTCTCCTCTTTCTGGTTTCCCTCGAGTCCTTTTAGCTCAGAATGGTTTTAAATAGAAACACCCTCAGCATAGCACATTGCCTTGCCATGAGAAACTGTTTCAGAGGGCGGAGAAGGAGCTTGACAAATTAGTGTCCATTTTTTTTTCAGGGAATGCTTCAGGCCAAAGTACGTCTGTGAGCAGACTGACCACACTTAATTTGGAAAATTCATTCTAGCAAGCTCATGAAGCAGCACCACTGGGCAGGCACTGGCTGCAAGGCACAAGAGAAGGCTGTAGACTCTTGGGTTGAGGGGTTATGTACCCATGGTTGCTTCTGTTATTTCAGTACAACCCAAAGTCCACTGTGCTTGGTGGACAAGAGCAGCTGTGCCCTGAGCTACAAAGCAAGAAATGAAGAACCAGGAGAATCACCCAGACAAGCAATGGGAAATTCAAAACATAATAATAGTCAAAAAAAAAACCTAACCAAGAAAGTTTAAAAAAAATTCAAAAACTTAAAAAAATGCTGCTGAAAATTTTGAAATCTAGGTGGGCAAGCAGTGACAGAATAATTAATAATTCTAAGCCGCAAGCATTTAATTAGATAATTATTCTCCTTGATTTCTTGTTATAAAGAAAGGGTCATGTTTGTCCAGATGGTATAGTAGAAAATGATGGGATAGTGGATTAGTGTCTGAATCCTCCTCAGGAGCTTACAGCTCATCATTGACCAGAAAAGGAGCTTAGGAGCTTAATTTTATAGATACTCATGTGAGAGGGCTGCCTAGAGCGAGGAAGATGCGTGTAGGTTCACCATGACTGTACCTGTCAAGGGATGTTTACTTATTTTGCAAAACCTTCCTCAAAGAGGTTAAAAATCCTAGGACCTTTTACCGGGCAGAAAATAAATGCAAGGGACAGATAAAATTTGATGTGGCAATACATAAATAAACTTTCCACTTTCTGCCTCAGCAAGAGCTGCAACACTTGGGTTCATGTTCTCACCGAGTTTCTGCTGGAGAAGGCACTGACATTGCATGCATGTGTTTCTATGTGCTCCAGGAGAGCTTGGTAACAGATGATCTACTATGAACATTTAGATGTTTATTGTCACTGTCTTTCTGTTATATTTCTTCCTCTCTCTTCACAGAATCATAGAATGGTTTGGCTTGGAAGGGACTTTAAAGATCATCTTGTTCCAACCCCTCTGCCGTGAGCAGGGACACCTCCTACTAGACCAGATTGCTCAAAGCCCTGTCCAACCTTGCCTTAAACACAGCGAGTGATGGAGCATCCACTCGATTCTTCTTTCCAAAAGAAGAGAATAAAAAAAGTGCTAAGAATCAAACCTCTTCTTGTGTCCTGATTTGATCCCTTTTTCTTCTTGTTCACTTCACTTTGGAAACTTCATAGTCACAGCTGGGAGAGAGAATCAAGGTGCTCTGCTTTTGTTGGTTTTCACACAACAATTCAAAGGAAATAGCAATGGTCTGAAGGGGAGGGAGGAGAAGATGGACAGCAGGGAAAGGGATCATGCTGTATAACCCCGCCCTGAGCTGTGAGGTAGCACAGGAGGTATCGAAACAATCTCCAAGGTGTTGAAACATAGGGAATGACAAAGGCAGGAAGAATCCAGGAAAGGCAAGAAGGGGAGTTTTCATCTGGAAAAGCTTCTGATCTGATCCTGTGGACTTCAGCTCTAGCTGGGGGCACTGTATCTGATTGTCTTGTATTTCTTTCCTATCTAGTGCTCTATTTGCTTTGAAGTCCATCCCAGAAACTATTTGCTCAGTAGGCTGCATGCCATTGGAAACACTCAGTGAGGCAACAAACAGATCAGCAAGGAAAGGGGGGTAAGAAAAGGAAAAAAAAAAGGACAAAATAGAAAGAGAAAATGTCTGAGCTGCATTCAGATTCGCTTGGTTTGTCTTCTTTCTGCTTCTGTGTTTTCCTTCTTTATGCCTATTAGCTGGGGACTGTTTGTCTTCCAGGCTTTGCATGATGTTATCATGCTTCATAAGCTTTCTTTATTGCATTTTATGAGGCAACTGAATTCAAAGTAAAATAATTAAATGCCTTACCTGCTTGATGCTGGACTAGATTTGATGCAGCATGCTGCAAAATGCATTCTCTCCTCCTGCTGTTGGGGTGCAATGAGATAATAGACTTCTACTGGTGCATTTTAAACCAGTTTCTACATTGACCCAGTAAGAATAAAGACCTTTTGCTAGCCTTGAGCAGATAAAAATTGAAATTAAATACCTCAGCGCTTGAACTGATGTGGTATTTCATGAACTGCTCAGTTTGCTTCCAGTACTCTCATTACGGTCTTCCTTACCATGAGATTCTCACTCTTGGAAGTGATCGTCTTTGACTCTAACTGGGGAGAACCCAAAATTCACAATCTTCTAGGTGCAGGTCTTATACTAAAGCTGCCACGAAGCTGCAGCCAACTCTGCAATATCAGAGGTAGCGTTAGGTTTGGATATCATGGATAACATCCAAGCAATGCGGACACAAATGAAGTGTTCCAGAGTCAGACTGGGTATCCCAGTGCTGATGCCCTTATAGTCCTGGGAGGGTCTGCCAGTTCAGGAAAAGCATCATGGAAAGCAATGCATACCCAGAGCAGTCTTGTCCATCGTTGCTTGCATCTTTTAAGTTTGTGAGGCAAATCCAGTGCAAACACTTGTGTGGCGATACCATGGGCCAGCTCAGGGAGCCAATCTGGATCAACATTATTTTTGCTTTCGGGGTTAGTTTCAGTCTCTTCTCTCATTCCTCCTCACAGATACATAAATGTTTGGGCTGGCAGTAGGGAAGGGAAGCAGCCGTTGGTGGTGGGGGAGAGTGAATCATTTCTCCCTGCAGTAAAATACCAACGTGCAACCAGTTCCAAAGCATGTCAATCTATATTCTGTGTTCAAAGGCCCTGCCAAAGCTATGCTGGCCTGCTTAGGGCCAGTCAGGTGTCTCTGTAGCCAGGGTATCATTTATTCACCAAAAAAAAAAACTAATCAAGAAATGTAGAGGCTTGAGCATATACTTAAAACCTTTCTCCAAACATCCGGCATTAGAAAAGTATGTATGAGTCCAGCCCACAGCGATGCAACAAACCATATTTTCCACGAATGCATTTGATCACAAATATGAGAAACGTATGGGGATCTGATGTTTCTGTTTTCCTAGAAGAATAGGGGGAGGGTGGGAAAGCACAGGATGCATATATCAAATAATCTGAATAATTACAAAATAAATACAAACCAGCTAGTTGGCAAGTAGAGCCATTCAAGAGATATTTCCGACTAATACCGTCCAGGAGCATGAGCTTAGTGTTGTGTATTAAAAAGAAACAAAACAAAACAGAAAGCACGAGCACTCGTGTGACCTACTGTGGTTGCCTTGCTGAAGAGAATGGCTTCACATTTGCTTTGAATTATTCTGTGCGTGGTCTGAAAAGTAGTTTCTCTCTTTTTTTTTTTCCTTTTCCTCTTTTTTATTTTTTTTAATTGTTATTCTATGTGTTTCGTATTGTTTTATGCTTCTCTTTCAGAATTCTTAATCCTTCTCTGTAACCGACAGTCCTACTACAGCATTACAGTAATGAGCTGCTGAATACATTGATTTTTGTTCAATTTATAGCTAGTCAACGAATGTTCCTCTCTCCACCATTTATGATAAAGCAGCATGTTCTGTAGCAGGGAATAATGGATGAAATCCAGTGTTAAAAGCCTCACCCTGTCTGTAGAGACTTTCAGTCCTCAACAGCTCTCACATCCTCTCGTTTAAATTTAACCTAAGAAGCAGTTAACAGCATGCAGTAACTTTTGTTACATGCATTATATACATTTAAAATATTCCTGTATGCCTGTAATGTACTCTGTGATCTTAAAGGTCTTTTCCAATTCTATGTTTCTATGCCAGAGCTTCTCTGGATAACATGCTCCAGTGTTACACTACACTGAAATGAATTTTGATTTATCATTTATTTTCTGTCTGCCACTGTAATCATAGAATCCTATAATCACAAAATGGTTTGGGTTGGAAGGGACCGTAAAGATCATCTAGTCCTGACCCCCCTGCCATGGGCAGGGACACCTCCCACTACAGAAGGTTGCTCAGAGCCCTATCCAACCTGGTCTTGAACACACTCAGGGATGGAGCATCCATAACTTCCCTGGGTAACCTGTTCCATTGTCTCACCTCCCTATTAGTGAAAACAGCTGTAGTCTCCACCCAACATGCAAGCCTAGCTCCAGTGAGGTCATGTGACTTGGGATGTGCATATTGGGAGCCCTGTAATACACTTCTCCAAACCCATCCTGAACTCTCTGCACAAAATTTAGTGTAGAGCAATGAGTAGAGAAGAATTACTTCTCTTGATATGCTGGGCATGCACTTTCTCACATGCTGCATTATTATGTGGTTTGACTTATTTACAGTGGAAGTGAAACGGTGGCACTCGGATTTATTCCCACTTGGTGTTCAACTTGGCACTCACCATTGCCCCCAGGTCCTTCTCCAGGTTAATATTCACCTTTCCAGCCTATAACTAAGCAGGGCAATAATTTGGTTTGACGTTTCCAAAGTCAGAAATATTTCTAATTGAATACAAAGCCAGACTCCAAGATTACCTTTGTTCCTATCCCTTTCTTACAACACCAGAGAGCTCAGTCACTTTTTAGCCCTCCAGGCCCCCAAGTCAAGACTCACAAGGAATATTTGTTGCATAAAAATGTGAACTGGACAGTATGTCTAAATCCTGTTGAGAATCCTACTACATCTCTTTTTGTTTGTTTTTTTTTTGGTGGTTTGTTTGGGATTTTTTGTTGTTTTTTTTCCTTACCAGCATGTAAAAATGGAAAAAAAAAAAAAAGAAAAAGAAAAAGAAAAGTCCTCTTTCTTCCCAAATACCTCACTATTTTATGGCAGAAATCTTCCTTAAGTGTTTTTGAAAATTTGATCTCGGCTTCATATAAACCTGAGATCAGCCCTGAAGTATTTCCAAGGCAGAGGGAAGAAAAAAATGGGATTTTGCTGTTCAGAAAGGAGGGGGTTGGGAGAAGAGGACAATTAAACAGGAATTATTTTGCTCTGTGGTTACTCACAGGGGACTGATCTGATTACGTAACCTAACTTAAACATTGACCTTTATGTTGTCAGTGTAAAAAATAAACATATTAAACATGGCCTTGGGTTCCTGTACAAGATACAACAAATTGATGAAGAGAGGGAGAGAGATTGAATATTCTGGGGCCAAAGGAAAGACTTGATTGATGGATGAGGCTCTGGGGAGAGCAGTGTTAAGATTTCCTGTCTTTTCTGTAGACCTCAGTATTTCTACCTGAAAAAAAAAGAAAAAAAAAAAAAAAAAGGGAAATTTGTGGTTGACACATACAGGTTTCTCTTTTCTCCATTCCTGTTTTGCTTTTTTGAAAGGGGCGGAGGGGGGGGGAGTCCCCCTCAGATTTTTGTCAGGCATTTTGCCAGACTTCTGTCATCACCAGGAAAATGGTTCCCTCAGCAGACACATCTGGGCAACTTCACGCCCATTCCTGATGTTAGCTGTCAAATCCTGTCCCAGATAGCAATGAGAATTGTTCACCATTCCTAGAGGAAAAAGGGTTTTTTTTTTTACTTTTATTTAATTGGGAAATGGGTGTACTAGGAAGAGGACAGATAACTTCTTAGAGGCAACATCTTCAATGGCCCACCTAGTTGCAAGCACTGGTCTCTGCACTTTATTGTCCCACCTTCTATCACAACTCCCTTTTCCTGTTTTGTTTGTTCTATGCCTGGAATCATACATATGTATGTAAACTTTACAGATTTCTTGAACTCTCTACATAATTAAAGGTCCTGTGTCTGGATTGAGAGGCAAGGAGGCACACATACATAAATAAAAACTATACAATGTATGTATATACAAACATATGTGGTGTTTATACACATATACACTGTGGTGTATAGCTTAATAACATGGTGTGCATGGTGTGCGTAAACTGTATGTAGCTACAAGAGATGAGATCCAATGATCATGAGTGTGCATGGGCATGCATTTGTTTATTTACAGATAGCTCCAGCCTGCTTGAAGGGTTGTTTCCTAATTGCACAGCCTCTGGCCAGGGCTGGGAGATTTAATAAAACACAGATGGCCCCTGTCTGTCTCTTCACTCTGCGGGAAGCAATCCATCTCAGCCCACCATCCCTCCTTCCTTCCCATCCCTGCTTTTCCCTGACCATGAAATACAGAAGTCACAACTCCTCTTAGTCCTTGCTCTGTCCCACTTGTCCCTGGCTCTCTGCGTGGAGGGTCAGGAGGAGCTTCTCACCACGGTCTTGTCCAGGTATGATGTGAGAGAAGTGTGGGGTCCCTTCATCTCTCCCCTCCTGCTCAGTGTTTGTCCAGAACTTGCTGTGAGCTATGTCCCATCAGCTAGATGTTTGGCAAGCCCTCCTTTGAGTAGCACTGTAGGCCCTAATTGAAAATCCATGTTGCTTTATAATCCCTTTTATTGGCATTTACCTTCCCCATGGAATAGCAGAATAGCAATAACATACAGTGTATTACCATTACACAGCAAAATGGATTTCCACTTGCCATCAATTTTGGGTTTGTTTTTTAAAGAAAAGCAAAGAAATTGCCAGCATGCTTAAAATGTATATTTAAAATAATGTATTTTGTCTTCTTAACCAAACTACCCAAAGCGCACACACTCTGCTTTCAAATGGCTTAAGTACCAGATCTCCAGGAAAAACCCTGTTGACAGGGGCCATGTCTCCAGCTGCTGTGAACTAGCAAAGCTCTGTTGAAGTCAGTAAAGCCATCGAAGCTTATGCCAGTTGGACTTCCCTTTGCTGGTTCCACAGTGGTTAACAGGAAAAGAAAGAAGATCCCCACAAGCCTGAAACGGTTCCTGTACGTACAAGGGCTTCACTTGTGATCCTCCCCATTGTAACGTCAGGAAAATCCACACAAACACACAACAGACATCTGGCTATGACAGATGCAGGAAATGTCACTTGGCCAAATCAGACAGCAGAACTTTAAGATAGTTTTTTTTTTTGGAATCATATAATCATTTTAGTTGGAAGAGATCTTGAGGATCATCAAATCCAACTGTTGCCCCACCACTAAACCACGTCCCTCAGCACCACAACTCCACGGCTTTGAAACCCCTCCAGGGATCACAGGGACTCCACCACTGCCCTGGGCAGCCTGTACAACCCTCAAGGGAAAGAAATTTTTCCTCAGCTGCAACCTAAATCTCCCCTGGTGCAACTTGAGGCAGTTTACTCTTGTCGTATTGCCGGGGAGAAGAGAACAATCCCCACCTCCCTACAACCACCTTTCAGAGAGTTGTAGAGAGCAATAAGGCCTCCAAAGAACCAATGGGGATGGCCTGATCTGGTTCCTGGCTCAATAAATCAACTACAATCAGGTTTCTCGGGGCTACGCTCAGTTAAGTTTTGAATGACAGCAGATATGTCCTCTGGGCAATCTGTTAAATGGTGAAAACTGAAGCAGTTTCCTTACCTTGATCTGCAGCCACTGAAGAGTCAAACCTTCTGGATCCTACAGCTTCCTTTACATTTAAAAGTGAGAGAGAACCACACTAGATTTTGTTATTGGGGTGGCAATAGGTTAAGTGACAGAGGTACAGTACAGGGCTGTAGCTAAGGAAAGCAGCTTCCATGAGAGCTCTGACAAGCAGCATCTGGACAGTAGCATGGACTTACCCCATCTGCAAAACTGCTATAAATATGTTAAGAGAGATGTGTGAAGCAGGTCTGACTCCTGCCCCCACGCACCCTAAATGGGGCCAGACAGATCTGCCTGTGATGACTTTCAACAGCTGAAGATCCCAACCCTTGTAATTTACTAACAAGCTGGCGATCATTGTTTTCAGGTGTCACCTCACTGATTGCAGTGTTGTTGTGTTAATTAATACCAAGCAGAAGCTTACATGTTACCTTCAGTGAGGGCACATCCCAGACTCATAGAATGGTAGATGTTGGAAGAGACCTCTGGAGATCATCAAGTTCAGACCGTGATCACCCAGGGCAGACCACGCAGGAACGTTAACCTATGCCAGGTGAGTAACCCACCCATTTCAGCAGCTTTGGGCTGAAAAGGAAAATGAGCCCTGACATCTCTGACCCAAACATCTCCCCAGCATCTCTTCTGATGTTATATCTTCAGACTCTTTCCTTCAAAGACCTCAGCACCTGAATAATAGCTTTGTCTCATAGCATCCTTCTGAGTGAGGATTATTTTAGTTTGCTTGGTACTGCACATTTTCATGAAGTCTATCCAGTCTTTCCCGTGTCACAAACCATAACCCAATGCAGATTTCCCTTCCTGAAGAGGAGAGAAAGTGAGCTGGAAGAGATGTTTACAACAAATCCTTCCTATTGACAATCTGTGCCCTCTCTTTACTGAAACATATCCGGAAGCAAAGATGAATGAAACTCACCCAAAACTTATTGGGTTTGCAGAAAGAACTCTGTGTTTCTTGAATGCAAGCAAGAAAGAGACAACTAGGCATGGACAAGACGTTTTCTCCCCTCTTTACTCACCTGGAAAGCTCTCTTGATGAAGCCTGAGGAAAAGAGCCATGAGTTGCAAGGTTTTACTGTTCCCTCAAACCCAGAACAATCAAAGAAACCTTAGAAAGACCACATCTGTGTACCATGATTTTCCAGTGTGTCTTACCTCAAGCTGATCCTGAAGGGTTAATTGAGCCCTAGATAAATTTGAAGAAACTTCCTGACAAAACCCATGCTGAGACTTCCTCCCCACATCATTTTAAGAACTGCTGCCTCCTACTTTAAATTTAGGTGCGTCACTGGGGACAGTTTGAAAGGCCATTGAAGCCTGGAGGAGTCTTTGCATGAGTATTTGGATTGAACCATAATCCTTTCCTGAACAAAGCTTTGTCATGAAGCACTAGACTGGGAATTCACGCACATTTTTGAAGTGTTTTAGAATATCACCAATAAAAAAGACATATCACAGCAGCCTTTCAGATAAGCTACACCACTGTGTCCCAGGCTGATGGAGCTCTTAAAACCCTTCTTGAATATCTCTTAGCAGTCAGAATTGGGACTATTGCCCTTGTAAGTTATTTTCCCCATCATCATTACAGTGCATTTGGGATACATATAGCCGTATTGCAATAAATAATGTATGTTGTACTATGGAAAAATGAAATAAGAAAAATACCCCCCAAAAAAACCAATCTAGGACATAAAAAACACAGGAGGAAGAAAAGACTTCTACCATTGAAAAACAAAACATTTGAAATGAGTGGCCACTGTGTTTAAAAAACAACATCTTTCCTTAAACTTGAATAGCAGGTGTATCTGCCATATGGATGGACAAATGGATGAATAGATGAACAGGTCATCTTCTAGTGCTTAGGAATATGAACTGGAACTTCCAAATTGGAGAGTTTAGTAAATCTTCCATTGTGCAATTTGTTGCCAGTATGCAGGTCTCACCAAGCAGTTCCTAGCGATGGAAAACACAATTTAACAGAGAATGACTCTACATCCAGAAGTCTGAGCACAGAGGATACAAAACACTGCTGAGAGACAAATAAAACCTGAAAACAAATGTAATCAAAAGCCATCAAAATGGAACACAGAAATAATAATATTCTGATTCTCTTTTCTAAGGTAAGAGAGGGGTGGGAGAAACTTAGTTTTTCGTCTCAGAAGCAGAGATTTCAAAGGACAACTTTGTTGCAAAATATTTTTTGTGCCATTAATAATCTTGTCCAGTCACTTCCAGCTATTGATTGAGAGTCTTAGGAAGTTTTACTTCATCTTATAACTAAAATTCTTCATGTTAATTTTTTTTTTTAATTTATTTACAAATATATACTTTCTTTGAGTATCACTTGACATTGGAGGCAGTTGAGAACTTCTGAAGAAAGTGAAAAGAGGTTTTTTTATGTTTGGGAAGGTTTGTCTAAATGGCTTTTTGAGTTAAAGGAAGTTACAGAGACAGTATATGATATCAGGGAGAAATCATTTCTGAAGCCAGCGGAGAAAATATAAAGTAGGATAATTTTAACGTTAGTTGACAAGTATCTGAAGCTAGAGCTCAGATTTTTTGTACAACAAGCTGAGATCTTCTGAAGTCTTTTGAAGGAGAGCGGAGGATGCTTTTCTGTGCGCTAATCAAGCTTTAGTAACTAGATACTGTGTTCCCAAAATCTGCAAACAGGAAAGTCCAAGAGCTAATCAGAGGCCAAAGTCAAGAGGAGTTCATGGAAGATTTACTTTTGCTTTTTCATACGGATCTTTAAGGGCAGAGTGATTTCTTACTTTTATGAAGCTATGCTCTTCCTTGCTAAATAAGGTTCATTTCGGGAAGAAGTGTTGGGGTCTACTCGTACGTCTCATCCCAGAGGACTTCAATGTACCCTTAAGGATATTATTTGAAAGTGTAAGTGGTATGCAAGGTGAGAAAGTCTCCACGTAGAGATCTCCAAGTGTCATTTCTAGTCTAAGCCAATGATTTATTTACATTACTCCATGTTAAATGGAAAAAGATAAGCACTTTGAAGCATGGGTTTTATCTACCCCTTCCCAACTGCCTAGCCAGGAGAGGAGGATATATTCTCTAAAGGTCTTGATCGTCTTCACTGAATCCAGCCTTATGCAAGTGCCCAAGTCTACCTTTTGGCAGTGAGAGCCAGATCAAGTGGATCCAATCTCCTGCTCAGCTTGTCTTTATTTGATGCTTTTCACCTGTGCATAACCTCTTCTTGATTCTGATCTAGCCACCTTAGTGAGCACATGAATTCAATTTCAGTGTCTGAAAAATTGAGGTTTTGTCGCAATTAATGCTGAAAAGAATCTGAGGATGGGTTTAAGGTCCCTTCCAACCCTGACAATTCTATGATTCTATGATACCAGCAGAAAAAGAGGGAGGAGGTGAGAAGGGGACTTCAATTTGGGGGAAAAAAACTAAAATTAAATATATATAAATATAGTTTAAAGATGGATTGCCATCTCTTCATTTACAGGTCAAAGAAAACCCAATGTTCCTTCAGAGTCCAAAAATCACAGACATTTTAATTTCGGCACGAGGGAGACGTTACCAGACACTATAAATCAAGGAGCTGGGCTGTGGAGCATCGTCGCGCGTCCAACCGTGCAGAATGTACGTAAGTGCAGCGGGTAACGGAGCGAAGCAGCCCGGCCAACAGAGTCCATGGGCCTTGTAAATATTATTACTGCAGAGCACGGAGCCTCAGCGGGTGTAAAGCTTTAAGTCAGACATGCAGTTTGTTTTCATAATCCTCAAACCCGTTGCCTTTAGGCAGGAATGTCTTTTTTTTTTTTTTTTTTTTTATACATGGGGGTGTGCATGGCAGTGGACAACACAGATGACTGTTAGGAGCATCATCATGAAATATTTTGGAGACCAGGTCATGGGCTTGAGTAGGTTAATGAAGCTGTTGTGCAAAGTCAGGGATTTGAGTGATTCCAAAGACGAATCACAGCACAGGTACTCTGGCCTTTACCCAAAGTGGTTTACTCATGAATTCTAGCTATGGTTTAAGATGATTCTGGTGTGTCTGGTAACTGACAGATAGAAGATACATGACATTGATTCTGCTGCCCTTGTTGGTATCCAACTGCATCTGTAAATGGCTGAGCTTCCCTCTGCCTTGATTTGAGTGATAATTTGTTGAAAAATTATGCATTGACCCCTCTCCCCACCCCCCACCCCCCCCCCCCCCCCAACAAAAAAAAAAGCCCCGAGCCGCCGCGGAGCCGCTGCGGGGGGGCCGGGGGGGGGGGGCGGGGGCGGGGGGGGACGTGGGAGCCGCGGGGCACCGTGGGTGGCCGGTGGGGCCCCAAGAGGGCCGTGGGGACAAGGGTGGCGGTGCCACCCTCCGCGCAGGTGTCACCCTGGAGAAACGAAAGCGAGGGTGGAGGAGGACGAAGGTCGCCGAGGAGGGGCAGCGTCCGCCTGCCACGAAGCGTCCCCGGCACCCAGGACCCCCCCAAGAGGGACCAGCACCCACCATGAGCTTCCAGCCCCCCATCATCAACCCAGTGAGTGGGGCCCTGTGGGCTCTATAGGGCTGGGGACACGGGGGACCAGAGGAGCTATATGGGGCTGAGGGGGATCCTGTGGGGCCAGGGGTAACCTATGGGGACGGGAAGGGTCCTATGGGGCCGAGGGGGATCCTGTGGGGCCAGGGGTACCCTATGGGGACAGGAAGGATCCTATGGATCCAGGAGGGATCCTGTGGGGCCAGGGGTACCCTATGGGAACAGAGGGGCCCCTATAGGACCAGGGGTACCCTATAGGGACAGGAAGGGTCCTATGGGGCCGAGGGGGATCCTATGGGGCCAAGAGTACCCTATGGGAACAGAGGGGCCCCTATAGGACCAGGGGTACCCTATGGGGACAGGAAGGGTCGTATGGGGCCGAGGGGGATCCTATGGGGCCAAGGGTACCCTACGGGGACAGGAAGGATCCAATGGATCCAGGAGATACCCTATGGGGCCAGGGGTACCCTATGGGACCAGAAGGGATCCTATGGGGCCAGGAGGGATCCTATGGGACCAGGGGTACCCTATGGGACCGGAGGGGATCCTGTGGGGCCAAGAGGGATCCTATGGGGCCAGGGGTACCCTATGGGGACAGGAAGGATCCTATGGATCCAGGAGACATCCTATGGGGCCAGGGGTACCCTATGGGAACAGAAGGACCCCTATAGGACCAGGGGTACCCTATAGGGACAGGAAGGGTCCTATGGGGCCGAGGGGGATTCTGTGGGGCCAGGGGTACCCTATGGGGACAGGAAGGATCCTATGGATCCAGGAGGGATCCTGTGGGGCCAGGGGTAC
>WTSP01022382.1:7119-17864 GCA_025331215.1 Actenoides lindsayi | reverse complement strand
TTGTTGCTTGCGCACTCCATCGGTAAAGGGCTAGGCCTCCCTCGGCTTGGATTTGGGTGATAATTTGTTGAAACATTATGCATTGACAGCTCTTCCCGCTCCACCCCCCCTTCCCCCCAAAAAAAAACAAAACAACCATTCAATTGAAAAAAAAAAGATAAAAACCTCTTCATGGTATTATATTTATTTTTCAGTTCAATATTTTCAGCAGATATAGTGTTTTCACAAAAATGAGAAGACCCTGGAATAAGCGACAACCTTGGAGAACTCAGTGGTAGCCGGAGAATGCTTTAAAGCTCCTCAGCATTCCAGAAAATAGCTAACCACTTTGGTTGCTCCCTCTCAAATTTCCTCAGAAGAAAATAAAAAACTTCTAACAGACTCCAGGTATTGATGGGACAAGAGGAAAGAGCCTCAAATTGTGCCAGGGGAGGTTTAGGTTGGAGCTGAGGAACAATTTCTTCCCCAAAAGAGTGATATTTTGTCATAATTCAGGTGAAAAATACTCCAAATATATTTGAATCAACTGCTGTCTCATCCAGTTATGGCTATAATGCCTGGTTCTGACTCAGAAACATAGAATGGTAGGGGTTGGAAAGGGACCTCCAGAGATCATAGAGTCCAACCAGCCAGAGCAGGAGACTTACACTGAGACATCTTTCTGCAAAGAAAGGGAGCCTATGAGCAGCATGGTTACCTTATCCAGGCTAGGATTAAGTCTGAAAATCCCTAAATTGAAAAAAGCTGGATGGATGTCTTGAGGTGTCATTGCACTCATGGGTGTCACTGTGACATGGATATTTTCACATGAAATTTTTTTTTTTCTCCCTGAGAGGTTGAGTTTGGAGAATACATAAATTCATGAGATACTTGCCCATTCTACTGTTGAAATTCATTTATGTTACAGGGCACAAAGATGTCTGAACTGAGATTTGAAGGTACTGTGTGAAACAGAAACACACAGCTAATCTCAGTGCTTGCAGGTTACAAAAACAGGGCAAACCACAGGTGAAACCACTCTTTTTTTGGGTTTTGGTTTTGTTGGTTGTTTTTTTTTTTTTTGCATCGTTTCAGAACTTTAGCACCGAGGGGACTAATTCAAAGCCTGCCAACTGGAAAGCAATGGAAAGCTTTGTATTGAGGTCAGTGGGTTTTAGATCAAGCCTCAGAAGCAGCTGACAGCTGCAATGACCCGCAGGTGAACTTCATGCTCTGGTTGAAACATCCACACTTGCCATGACTGCCTGCCCATCGCGTCGTGTCTTTGCTCAGCCTTGGTTCCCCTACGCTGAATTCTTGCTGCCAGCGGGTCAGGCAGAGAAGCGTGTGGTTTTCCAGTTGCTATAGGCTGCTGCCCAGTCATCAGTTTAACCTTTTGAGAGCCTCACGCTGCAAAATTCATAGCCGCTGAATCACGCCCATGACCTCATCTCCTGCACCAAAGACATAACCACTGTGGAATTCCTCTGCTGAGGGAAGGAAATATTGGAGTCTCCATAGTTCTTGTCCCTTCTAACCAGGGAGCGCTAGGATTGTCATTCCACCTGACGAACAGTCCCAGTAAAGGAAACACTGAGGTGTCTCCTCTTCTCCCAAATACCAGTCATACTATTCTGTAGGTACATGCAACTCAAAGAGCTATGGCAATATTAATCAAATAAAAAACGTTTTCTCGAGGATGAACAAGCCCAGGTCCCTCAGCCGCTCCTCACCACACTTGTGCTCCAGACCCTTCCCTGGTTCTGTTGCCCTTCTCTGGCCACGCTCCAGCCCCTGAATGCCCTGCTGGGAGTGAGGGGCCCAAAAATGAACCCAGGATTTGAGATGTGGCTTCACCAGTACCGAGTACAGGGGCACGATCCCTTCCCTAGTCCTACTGGTCACACTGGTGCTGATAGAACCCAGAATGCTGTGACAATATTAACTGTTCCTCATGACATTTTGCATTACTTATGGACTACTAACAACATCTTCACTTATCATCCTGGTGATTTCTTTGGAAGACACTACTTGCAAACATCGTAGCATTTATATATGCAAGCACTAAAGTAGACACTGAATACAGCAAGAATGATTGCAGTATGAGGACGTGGCCAAAGCCCATTGTGGTAAGAGGAAGTGATCCCATCACCTTCAGTGACCTGAAGAAACCATCAAAGCTTCAACGTATTCTTCTGAGATGGCCATAAATTGCCTCAGTTCACTGATATCTTGTCTGAATGAATTGCTGGTCCGAAGCTATCCACACTTTCTTGTTACTGTGAAGAAGAGAGCTTCCAGGAAAATATCTGCAGATGGTTTGTTTTTCTCTACTTAAGTACTTCATTTATAATCTCCAGCAAGGAGAATAAGGAGCTCATAAGTCAAGGAGCAAAATTCATTGGAATTAATGCTGTAGAACTTTAAATAGTTGCCTTCAGGGCAACCTTAAAACTTGCCAGATCAGCCAAACTGCCCTCTGGATGTGTCTGTCTCTTGTTATTGACTCCAAAGGAGCCCCGAAAACTAGTCTAGGCTTAAAATTTTACTTTTAGTGGTCTAAAATTAACTTAAATGAAATCCTACCTTAAACGCATAGGGATGTTATAAGCATTAGTTCATATTTTATCACTAATAATCTGTAATGTAACTCTGGGGAAAATTTAAATGGAAGAGGTTAGAGATTTATAGCTATCTAGGTGAAGGGTTATAAAATGCATATGTGTGTGTGTAGGCTGTGGGTGTGCATACTTCAATATGTATGCATGTGCTTATATTTATCTATACCTGTATATTTACATAGGCAAAGAAGAATGAATACTTTCCACATAGAGCAGTCAATGAAATGAGCAGATTTTAGAGCCAGAGGGATTTGTTATGGCCGTCTAGTCCGGTGTTAAATACAAGATCAGATACAGATACATAGGAACATAAGCAAAAATAGCGTCTGTTTCACCATTTCTGTCTTCTGAGGAGCAATGCTGGCTCCTCAGTTTGATCTGTAGTGATGACGCCTGTGCAGTTGCAGACAGCAAGGAGGGGAGGGATGTGATAAATGAGGAATTGAGAGGTGGGGAGATTTGGCTCCTCACACTTGGAATGAGTCACCCGACATGGAAGAGCCATCATGCTCTCAGTGTAGAGGCAGGAAGCCTTCCACAAAAACATAGAATAATAGAATTATTCTGGTTGGAAGAGTTCTTGAGGATCATCAAGTCCAACTGTTAACCCAGTACTGCCAGGGTGCCACTAACGCATATCCCTCAGTGCCTCCATGTCTTTGAAACTCTCCAGGGATCACAGGGTCTTCACCACTGCCCTGGGCAGCCTGGGACAGGGCTGGACAACCCTCAAGGGGAACAAATTGTTCCTCAGCTCCAACCTCAACCTCCCCTGGTGCAACTTGAGGCTGGTTCCTCTTGTCCTGTCACTTGTTCCTTGGGAGCAGAACCCAACCTGCCCTGACTCCAACCTCCTGTCAGGGAGCTGGCAAGTGCCTCCTTTTCTCCAGGCTCAACAAGCCCAGGTCCCTCAGCCACTACTCACCAGACGTCTGCTCCAGACCCTTCCCCAGTTCCATTGCCCTTCTCTGGCCATGCTCCAGCCCCTCAGTGTCCTTCTGGGAGTGAGGAGCCCAAAACCAAACACAGTATTCAAGGCTGTGAACATGAGCATCAGTAGAGTGTGTCTGGGATCAGCCCAGGGCTTTTAGTCTGCTACTGTTTTCTTCAGTGTTTCTCATGTGCATGTATGCTCTCTCACTGATGGATGACTACAACTATGTGCCAGATGTGTTAGATGTGCTTCTTGCCACCAACTTAACCTTTTGCAGCCTGGTGTTCCTCATTATTCAAACGTATTTTTTCTATGCCCTACCTACAAACAGTCACACAACTTAAGTAAAGCTTGTTGAAGGTCAGTCTAACATTGAAACCATCTCTGAAGGAAAAAACAATGTCTACCACAGTGACATTGAGTGAGCTGGGCTGGTTTAGGAATCCAGCAGTTCAAAGAGATGCTGGGGAGGATTATCAAAAGCAGGTACTTTGGCTTCATTCACCCATGGCTGCCGAGACACCCAGCCGTTGATCTCTCTGATCATCAGTTCATCTCATCTGTAAAACAGGATAAAAGTAGTACTGCCTTTCCCTATTTAAAATGTAAAGTGATCAAAGCAGCAGCTGTCTCTTAAATGTCCGTGCACGTTTGTCTGCATGGAGTCATGTGTGTGCATCTGCGTGTGTGTCATGTGTGAGCATGACTTAGCTGACTTTTAAAATCTGTCGTATGTACGAAGCACTGGGCCATCTGCTCAGCCATCCAGCACCTCAGGATGTCCAATGTATATGTTTTAGATGATTTCTAGATGGGTCAATGAAGTGCATTGAACACATACATGTTCATAACCGCCTAGAAGCAAGCAGGGCAGCTAACGTGGGGAGCTGTGTTTTCTGTCACAGGGACAGCTGCTTCTCCTCAGGACTGCTGGGATGGAGAGTGATAAACTGAGGACACACCAGGTCACTGCTATCTCCACTGGTGAAGCCAGCATGGCTCCACACTGAACCCAAAGAGGGGCCAGTATCAGAGCCCATGGCGGAAGTGGAAGGGCTGCTTGATCCTTGTGTCAAGAGCGAGGAGTGAAAACACGCCTTTTGCCACAAGCCCGGGATCCACGGGGCCAGGCATGGAGCCGACTGTCACAGCACATCCCGCCACGCTGACAGCATCCTCAAGACTTGGCTTTCACCTTCCTGCCTGTAACGTTTGGCGTTATGTATCACCTGCCAAAAGATGGAGTGGAAGACCTTGCCGCCTCTGGAAAAACACTCAGCGAGCAAAGGTGCTTGGGACAGGTTGTTCCTGACGTCAGTAACTCCCAGGCAGATTGTGAATTGTTCGTTCTGGAGAAGAGAAGGCTCCAGGGAGACCTTATTGTGGCCTTTCATTACTTAAAGGGGGGCTAGAAGAAAAAGGGGGACAGGATGAGCGGTGATGGTTTTAAACTAAAAGAAGGAAATTTAGACCATAGAGAAGGAAAAACTGTTGATGCTGAGGGTGGTGAAACCCTGGTTAAAGTTGCCCAGAGAGGTGGTCAATGCCCCATCCCTGGAAGCATTCGAGGTTAGGTTGGCCGGGGCTCTGAGCACCCTGCTCTAGTTGCAGATGTCCCTGTTCCCTGCAGGGGGATTGGACTAGGTGACCTTGAAAGGTCCCTTCCAACCCTAACCATTCTAGGATTCTATGAATCCTCTACAACCGCGCTGTAGGTGTTGCCAAGGGAAGGGTAGGAAGATTAGGCAACTTCCATCTAAAATCTTAGAGCCCGACCCACCTTCGGAACTACAGATTACAACTGATTATGTAGAGAGTTTGCTGGTCATCTATTTTGTTTTTTTACAATGGAAAATAATGTTAGACTTTCATTTTTAAAATATAATAAGGAAAAACAAAAACTCTGAAAGCTTTAAAAATGCAAAACTGCAGATGATTGTTATTTTTTCATAGAAAAAAACCCCAACATAGAATAAACCTCTTTTTGTTAGCTATTACAAATGGAGAAGGGATTGCACAGTGAAGAAGCTGTTCCAGAGCTTCGTGGAACTGCAGGTCAGAGGTGGTGGTTCAATGCTCAAGTCCCTCTCTTCGGATAAGGTCTCCTGTCACATTTCATCAAATGTCCTGTAGTGCACCCAAAGCATTTCAGCTATCAGGGCTGAGCTCCTTAGTTGTCCACACACAACCAACCGTGCATCAACAGAATCAGCTTCTGGTGGTGTCTGCTTTCACCTCCCGACTGCTGGCAGAGATGCAGGTGACTATAATCCTCATTCAAATACTTCACTTTGGCGCCCAAGATAGATGAGGTGCATCTAAGCTCAGAAAACAGTGACAAACACAGACAAGGAATGGGAAAACAGGAGAATCAAAGTGGGAACAACATGTTCGTAAGAGGGATTTGGCTCAGAGGGAAATGCCTAGGAGTCCTTTTCAAGGGCACATTCACCCGGATCTCAGAGGAAAGAAACACCCTTTCCCCACTCCTGCTTCCCTCCTTCCTACATACCAGTTTAACCTGTGGAAAAGTTCTTTTATCCCCAAATCAGGCTACAAATGAACAAGACAACCAAAGCTGGTGATCTTCATACAAACTGCAGAGTAAAAATTAATTTGACATGATGAACCCCATAACATTCTTTTCTTTTTCTTTTTTTCCCCTGGGAAACAGAAGAAAAGAGGAATAAATAAATTTAAAAAAAAAGTAACATTTACACTTCTGGCTTATTCTACAACAGAATACCTTCATAAAATTCATTATTTCAACCACTGTTTCATTCATCCCAGTTAGCAGGTGGGTGCATGATCATGCTGGTAGTTTATCCTAATCCAGAAGAAAAAAGTTTGAGGTTGAAGAAAGCAGAAAATAAAACTGTCAACCAAGAAACAGAGATCAGATGTGAGCGGAAAGACATCTCCGTGGAAAATAGAGGGAAGTGTGGTTAGACATCATGAAATACCCTGTCGAACTGTGGTCTGTCAGACTCTGAGAACTTCAAGTACTCGAATGTTAGTGAGACTCATGCCTTGTTGGGTTCTAAGTCACATGCTCTTACCCATTAGCATTCAAAATAAAGTCATAATTTTTGGCCTATTTGCATGGAAAAAAACTTTCATGATCCTACAGCTGTTCTCACCCCGGTATTTGTAATTTTATTACTCAAATATCTACTTTTGTTCACTGTCCAAGTGCAATGAAAACATAATATTTAAATATAAGCCCCATTTACCTTTCAAGTATTTTTCCTGTCCAAGAAATTCCTAGTAATTTGTGTCTAATTCAGGCCCTGAACTCATTATTCATCTCTTCTGTGTGCCTATTCATATTAATAGGTGCTAATTCTACCCTTGTGACATCATCATTGTTCCTAAGGCAACTGACTGTGATGTCAGAAACACAAGACAATAGCCTCTGGTTATGAATAAGCAAGTGGGGAAAATGAGTCATGAACTAATTGAAAGGCTCATAGACTGTAGCAAAATAGCTCAGGATCCAAACTCCCCACAAATGTTTTAACATGCATTTACCAGCTTAATTTTCAACAGATTAGGTATTGGCTGGGTGCACTGGGTGTGGGACATTCGTGCGTGTGTGTGTTGGATTCTCGATGGATAATGTTATGTTAGGTGAATAGTATTTAGTCATGCTGTGCTCTTAATGGCTGTCATCTCATGAGGTTTGGAGGATTTTATTTTACAACCAAATAAAACGTTCTCTTATCCATGGCTGGGGTGAAGATATCAGTGTAGCCTTGGTTTTTGTTGGTTTTTGTTGGTGTTTTTTTTGTGTGTGTTGTTGTTGTGTTTTGTTTTGTTTTGTTTGGTTGAGTTGTTTGTTTGTTTGTTTTTAAATAAAAAAGGAAAAAAAGGAATTAAAAAAAAAGGAAAAAGGCAGAAAGATCTACTTGGTTGTCTAGTCCAATGTCCTTGGTAATGTAAATAGTGTGTTATATATAAGTTGATATAATAATGAGTTGATATAATAATATAAAAATGTACTAAAATATAATATATAATTTATTATATAATGTGTTATATAAGTTGAATATTGTTGCTTTCCTTCAGAGAAAATTTTACCATGGGGCAGCCAACAGGGAAGGTGTTTTCTTCTCCCTGTCTCCTATGCAGACTACTAGCTGAATTTTCCTCCTTCTTCCTTTCTTTTGCTTAATTGTAGTTAACGCCAGGCATTGCTTTTAGCACTGATTCACCAGATAATTCCCTGCGCAATCTCTGCTTCTTTTTCAATGAACACAACCGAGTAGAGCCACATAAACTATTCAGGACCTTAGCTGAAATTCTAGGGTTTTAAGTTTAAAATGTAAGTTCCTGGTACACAACCTCTCCTCACAGTCTTGTATTCCCGAACTTCACATCTCCATTGCTTCTACTGGGCCCTTATCTGAAGAGCTTTGCCTGAAGGGATCCCAGTCACTCTTTTCAGGTGCAGAGGTCTGTGAGGTCTCTGCCACCTGAAACTAAAGCCCAAAGTACTGCAAAGGAAGGATAGCCTCATCTCCCGGGCCAAGTTGCTGTGCATGTTATACATTGGCTGTGAAATGAAACGTGATTTTTTCCCTCCCAGGCTTTGTTTTCCACAGGAGAACCAGCTTCACAGCACTGTCTACTTTTCAAGGTCTTGAAATAGATGCAAAGAAACCCTAGGCAGAAAATGAAACATCAGCTCATGGTTCCTTTGGACATCTGTTTAAGAAAGAAAACAACCCAGCAACTCCCTTGACTGCCAACAAGCTCCGTTTTACAATACTTAGACACGCCAGAAAAAGGGTCGAAGGTCTGTCTGAATCCAGATGGCCTACTGGGCTAGCATGGTTAATGCATGCCAGTTTCTGTAGCCAACAGCACAGGAGGGAGTGATTTGGCCAGCGTTATGGCCATCTGCCTCTAGCTCCTCAGCCCAAATGACCGGATACCCACTGCAGCTGAATCAACAGTGCAAGTGCACAGCGAAGCTCAAATTTACAATGCTGGAGCTGTATCAAGATGCTTCAAAATGGTGATCTGGGCTGGGAAGTCAAAGATAGATGGGCCAGATGCTGGTGAGATCCATCTGAAGTGCTCTACAGATACTTGCCTTCCCTGTGTGCTTCTTTTACCCACCTACTGGGAATATTTTTGGGTATTATTTACAGTAATTCTCTGTTGGTATGTGCATTGACACTCCAAACAAATAAAATAATAAATAAACACCAAACCCCAAAGCAAAATTCAGTGTGAGGTGGAAACCGAGTCCAAGCTTGAAAAACAACGTTAGGATGTTAACAGTGATTCAAGACAGTGCTTCAAGATGTTCTTCTTGTGGTATGGTTCTTGGCTTGCTTTGGTTTGGTAGGCTTTGATTTGGTTATTCTGGAAGATCTATATATGTAATGCATCCCAGGTTTGAGTAAGACATGAGGTACAGTTGGGTTAGGAGGCACCTGGATGAAGATAGAGATAGAAGGTGGAGTTTTGTACACCTGAAATAGACAATCCACTTGTCCTCCTTAAGACTGCTTGAGATAAGTTAGTGAAAACCAGAGCTCATTAATTGTTCTGCAAAGCCAGTTCTTCTGCTTTTAATGACGGAAGAGCTTTACTGGGGAATATTCAGGAAAACTCCTGAAGTTTCAAATTATGAAAAAAACACAACTTCATCTAAAAATCTTTATCACATTTTTGAAAGGTGAAACAGATTGTTCAGCCGTTCTGTGGTTATTTCCGAGATTTTTTTAAATGTCCTAAATCTGGCCAAGATAATCTTGAAGCTACTTCTATCAATAAGAATGTATGTGTAGACATACCAGCCCAGTCTAAAAAAGCTCTTTAGGAAGACACCCATAGGTGATGTCTAAAAATAAATGCAAGAAAAGGGAAATTTCCCCTACATATTCTCTTTGATCTTCTATGGGAATGGTTGAGGGAATTCCATGAGAACCAGGGCTGCTGACTTTGGACATCTTTAATTTCAAATGTCAAAATATTTATCCAGGAATTTTTTTTTTTTTGTTATGTTTTAAGAACTCACTTTCCATTCTCAAAGTCTGTTAAAAGTAACAGTGGAGAGTTACTTTTTAGGGAATTTTGCCTTCTAGGGGAACAAATATTTGGATGCAAATTCGCAGTCAGTTCTAAGAAATACAAGGGAAAAATTCCATTACGCAGCAAAACTTTTCAGGTTTCTGAACTGATCAGAGTATGGCTTCAACAGATTAAAAATGCTGAAGTAACAACATGGAGAGGCTGCTCATACAGCCCAAGAACTAATCCTGTTTGAGATATTAATTGCAAGCGTTGGTCACCTTCAATTTTGGCATTACATTTAATTGAAGAACACAAGGAACAACTCAGAGAGTTTTGTAATATGGCTGAACAACTTCAGAGAAATAAAATGTTGAGACGATTCCCATATAAATAAACCTCGGCAAAAATATCATTGTTTGGAAATGAAGGTCAGAATCTGTGTTGACTCCTCATCTGATGGATGACCCAGCAATAAGAATGATGAAGATCAGACTTCATTAGGGCATTTCTTCTACTGCGGCATTCCGCGAGTGTTGCAGTAAGCTGGAAGAAATGAGAGAGGAGAGAGCTCACAGATAGGGTTATAAAACGAAGGAAGCAAAGCTGATGCTCAGATCTTTCAGACTCTGCATTTGTTCCTTAAAGCTAAAGAGAAAAGCAAAGGGATTTTTAAATATATTTAATTATTTGATGCAAGGGTATGTCACTGTAGTAGCTGGAGTCACTTGGATTTTCTGTGATGATTTCAGTAGGCATCAAATGATGCTTTGCTGGTGTTCAGGACATTTGTGTGCAGCCGGGCGGTGCTGGTGGGACATCTAGGACGTGATGTCCACCTCAGTGCCACCTTGCTGCTGGGGCTTGTGTTTGGATCCAAATGCGAAAGGGAGCTGCAGTACTTTTACCAATTTTCTCATGTGAGGTCTGCCTAGAAAAGAGATTAGGAAGCCCTGTTCTGGGGGGAAATTGGTCTTTCACTGCCTTTGTTTTTTGTGGTTTTTTGTTCAGAGCTTTAAGCCTGGAGGGAGCAATGCATAGTTCTATTAAAATCATCCACTTGTATATTTTGTTCCATAAATGCTGATTTTATTTTTTGAAATTACATGCTTACATTGTTATGTTTCAGGTGCCACAAAATACTGTTAAAAATGAGAGTTTTGCTGAGACCTTTTTTTCTTTTTCTT
>WTSP01022381.1:3451-20451 GCA_025331215.1 Actenoides lindsayi | reverse complement strand
GGGCAGGGGGGGTGTGGGCTGGGTTATCTTTCAGGTCCCTTCCAACCCTGACCATTCTATGATTCTATGTATGCAAGGGCAGTGCATGGCCCCCCCTCCCACCTCCCCCAGATGTCTTGCTGCTTCTGGTTCTACATTTCTTTCAGAGTTAAACTCTTCCATCACATTATGAAATGTAATAAAACCCAAATCCTAACCAGTACATTCTAAAAGCAGCTTTCTGCCAAGTGACTGGGAAGATTTGAGCGAGGCAGACAGGGTTGGACAGGGACCATACAGGACCATACACAGCCATACTGGTGGATGAATAACCCACCCAAAGGGAACTGTTAAGAACCTATTGAGCACCAAACCATTATTAAACCCGCAGTAAATCATACACCTTCTACAAGAGATTCCAATTAGAAAAGATCAGAGTGACTAATACCACCCTGCTGTAACAAAGAATGAAGGAAAGTGACTGACAGGGAAGCACCCCTGAGACCATTTCCTGGATTTGCTGTCAAGTCCAAGTTAAATTTCAGTTCTATTAATAACCCACGGCCACAGAAGAACAACGGGCAGCAAAGGAAGCTTCACAGTTATTTAAAAGGAGAAGGAAATTATGAAGAGAGAGATGACAGAAGCATCTTCTCAGGAAAAACTCTGCTGACAGCACACCCCCCAAGTCTTGAGAAACCTCCAGTCTCTAAACTATGAAAAACTCAAACCCAAACTAGTATCAAATGTTGCTTGCCAAAGGACACTAATGATTAAGCCAGAGCAAAGGTGAGGAAGCTAATATTCTTCATCATTCATTTGACAGCTACATCATCTTCTTGCCCTGTGACATCTAGGCCAGCAACAGAGACTCGAGGAGGGGATGAAGATACATTAAAAAGGAATTCTAAGATTTAGATCCCTTGCTGGAGTCCAAAACTGAATACAGCCTAAAGAGACTCGCTGTTGGGTCTCCAAACAACAAATAAATCCTCTTCACACATGAAAGGATTACTGGCACCAAAAGCTGTAACACAGCATTTCACAGAAGGAATTGAGACTGGTAGATTCCAAGTGGTGATCAGCCTTGGAGATCAAACTAAATGAGGTTCTGCTTAAGCTATTTTCAACAGCCAAGCAAGGGAACCAGTGGTACCCAGCTCAAAAAAGAGCATCTCGACATCCAGTGTTACCAACTCCTTTCTCCTTGTGAAACACACTCCCTGGAAGTACAGATGTGAGCAGCATCACTTGGCAGCTGGGGCCAGCAGGGAAGCCTTGGGACAGCACACAGCACAGCAGTTCACATGCTGAGGGATGTAGAAGCTCAGGGAAGAAAAACAAAAAAAAAAGAAAAAGAAAAGAAAGAAGGAGGAAGGAGGGAAAAAACCAAACCCCAAACCCAAGCTGTTGAAAGTTCTTGCCAAACTGTTCCCAAAGAGCAAAACCTTCCTCTCTGATATCACTGAACTTAAAGTTTCTTACATGCTAGACTGGAGAGGGAAATGAAAGAGAACACAGGAGACACCATGGCCAGGTGAAGCCAGCAGTGAGTTTTCTCTTCATCCAGAGCAGACAAAACCACCACCCTGAAGCTTTTGAAGGGGAGCAATTCAGTAAAGAGCAGAGTGACTTTATTTAGTACTAGTTGCCAGGGCTAGGGATGGATCTCAGGTTTATCTACATCACACCTTGCAAATTCCCTTCTCAGACATTAATCTTTGTGTTTCGCTCCCCAGATGTAAGTTGTTCGTCCTAAAAGAGCCAGAAAGAAAGAGTAACTGCCAGACCTACAGAGGTGTCATCCAAGACACTGTCCTCTTCTCCTCCCATATTGTTGCAGGTGTTAAAGGAAGGGCTCCTTCCATGACAGCAATAATTGATGCTGCTGATTGAATACACATCCTTTAGGGGATGTGTGTTAATTTAAACATGTGCATGCTTGCCGTGGCCAAAAAAAAATCCCTGCAAAATAACCCAAACCAACAACAAACCAAAACCAAACCCCTGAACAACACTGACTGAAGCATTTCTTTCACCACTGAAAGAAAACACAGCAAAAAGAAAAACTCCCATAAAAAAAACTCTGCAGGAGATCCAAAGAGAGAACAACTTGTTCTACCTGACTCCTGGCAAGAGTCACAGCTACAGGAGGTATTCCACAGTCAAAAAGACAAGAGAAAATAAGACAGCAGAAGCTCTGAAGATGGTAAATTAGAGAGGTTAAGTTTGCTCATAAAGGCTTCTGAACTTAAATATCTAGTTTTAGAAACAACCATCTTTGTCTCAAACCAGTAATAGTGAAGTAATAATTTTGTAAGTGCTTGGAGAGAGATAAAAGCACAATGAACAGAAGTGGTTACTATAAAATTCCTTTTCCTTAATTTTTTCTTTTTGTGGGCTGTACAGACACACTTTGGAAAGCTCTTCTTCATTCAGTAGGCAAGTACCAGGCAAGCCAGTGTTGGTTATTATCCCAAGTGAGTTTCAGATTAAGGAGTCCAAACAGATGGATGGTAACAGTAAACCAGAACTGAAATGCAAATCAAACGTGCTTAATTCCTATCATCATCACAGGTAAGAGACAAATATAAAGGAAGAAAACAAATAAATGGAAGCGAAACGCGATGAATCAGCCAGAGACAAAGCCACCAGCCAAGGAAAAAGCTACCAGCCAGGGACAAAGCCACCAGCCAGAGACACAAATAAAATCTAAGTGCCACGTAAACATCCCGTATTTCTCCTGCCACCCCTGACTCCTTAAAAGCAAGGATGACAAATAAGGTCACATCTTCCCCACGCTAATGGAACCGCTGTTCCTTCAGCGGCGCAGGAAGCCTTACCTCACAGAAGAGAGTGAGTTTGTCATCTGGAAGAAGTCCATTGGCCTCATCCAAAAGAAAGTCTCTTCTAATAAATTTTTTGAAGCCCCAGTCCTTGCCTTGCACGAATCGATACGCTCGCTGGCTCTCTGAAAGAAAGACACCGCGCTTCAAACGCCGCCTGAGCGACTCGCTTGATCAAACAGCAAAAGACAAACAACTGACCCCAGCAGACAGAAAAGTTTCTTTTTTTTTTTTTTTTTTCTTTACTAACCCATCGCTTTTGTTTCTTCTCCTTTTGCATTCAGGATGGAGAATTTGAACTTGGCTCGAACTTCGCTTTTCGGACAGCTCACCAGCAGCAGGTAGAGGGACAGATAATCTTTGCTTTCTTCATCCAAGCCTTTCGGGTTCACACGTAAACACCTGGGGAAGCAGGCAGTGGAAAGAGATGTCAGGAAGGGTTTTTGGCAGGTCATTCATAGCTTTCAAAGAAAGGGCTCTGTAGAACTTTCACAGTAACACGAACAGCAAACAAGTTCTGTTTAACAGCCGCCGAACCCCAAGGAAATCACAGAGAGGTAACTGGAGTGGAACTGTGTGGTACAGTCAGCCTCACGCTACGTCTGCAAGGTGGATGGATGATAATATCCAGGCAAACCAATCAAAAAAAATATATTTAAAATAAAAAATCTAGGGGGAGAAGAGAAGGGGGGGGATGGGGTTGGTTTGACTTACTGAAAACCACTCTGGACGTCAACTGTCACAAAAGGCAAGCGAAAGAAACAATGAAAGGGAGGCAGTGGGTTTGAGGAAGCACAACAGATCCAGAGAAACAGGAGGTACAATCCCACAGGAAGCAAACAAAAGTTAAAAAATGGATTTCTGGAAGGCTGGTAGTTTCTCAAAAACATAGCACTAGGGCAAAGAGAAAACCACCTTTTCTTCACACAGGAATAGCAAGTGCAGGAAGAGGCTAATTCATTAGCACTTCCATGACCTGGAAGTTGCCACAGAAGCTAACGAGAGAAGGAAAAACTAGGCCAAGTGACTGACAGCTCAGACACCCAAGGACAAAACCAAAGCCACCAACCAACAATCAGAAAGATCGAGACATCAGAATGAGATCCGACCAGCAAAGGTTTTAAAGGTAAGTGATTCAGTAACAAAAAGCAGTCCAAGGAAAGCACAGGTCTGCCACCCAAAGGAAGGGAGCACAAACTGTATCAGATACACACAGAGTAAATTATTTAGTGGCTGATATGCCACTATCTGTACTAAGGAGGTTTAAAGAACAATATTAAACCACTTAACATCAGTGCTAAGGGATTATATAAGGAACCAGGTACCCATGGATCTACCAGGTCGGACACGACACACAGTAGATACACAGGCTGTCCAAAGCCCACTGAGTCACTGGAAATTACTTGAGAGCTCAGGGAAGATAAGAAAGTTTCTAAAGGAAAGGAAAAGGGCAAAAATAACGTTATCTGTAAGAAGCAGAAACTTCTGGACAGAAGGAATTACAGAAGAGGGAGATGATTGAAGTAACAGTGTTAAGTCCCCAAATTCACAAAGAGAAAAGTGCCACAGAGGCAACAGTCTTAAATTGAAGGACTGGGGGGGGTGCAGGAAAAAATTCTCTTTTGAACAACATGGACTATCGGGGACTGAAACTGGGAGGCTGAAATAGAGACTGAACACACCAGCTGTGGACTCTCGTTGGCTTATAAGAACCTGTTACAATAAACATCAGTCAAAAATCCCTGAACCCTGGGATATTAAAACCCCTTCACAGCACATCTCTGCTTCAAGGCAGGACCCAATCTCTCTTCCAGCCATGGCTTCTATGACTTCTGATGTTTCCCATTACTAGAGGAACACCACAAACAGCCTGACCCTCGTGTTGTGTGTCCAAATGCCACCCACAGAACTTCTTCCCTGGGCATGTGTTGTGCATCCAAGGCAGGAAGAACCCACGTGCAATTAGTTTTTTTATATATCTCCTCCATTAGAGAAGCCCAAATTCTTTCACACAGTCGTACAAAGAGGGTGAACCTCTCTGACTCTGTTTCTTACCATTTGAGTTTATCATTGGCTCCAGATGAAAAGGTTGAGCTTTTGATGACCTCACCCATTTCTTCTCGGCAGAAACTGAAGTTGTTTATGGTCCACATGTAGGAAAACTTCACCACTTTGATCTTAAACCAGAGAGGATAATAGGCAGTTTAGGGTCATGCTCATTCACCCTGAATCTCAAAGGGAAAAAAACTGACAAATAAACCCCCCAGCACAAGAAGAGAGGCTGGAAATGGCTGACAGTGGCAGCTGGAGAAGCCGGAGTGGTTCAGCTGCCTCCTCCAAAGTTCTGCCAAGGGCAGAGGGCAACCTTCTGCCGCTGCCTTGCTGAACGCTCAGCTGGCATTGTCTGAAAAGCCAGACTCTGAACTCGTTTTGGATAAACTTCTTACCAGGAGTTCTGATCACATAGCAGGGATATCTCAGCACGCCGTGGCCTCACCTGAGTGTAGCACCAGCTCTCTGCCACCGGCCCACTCGACATTTCTGCCGGAGGAGGAGGACTCGGCACCCTTGACATCGCCAGTTTGAAGATTAAACAGAATTCCACAATTCAGCAGAAGAAATTGGTAACTGATCTTCACCCTGGCAGTCCCCAAAAAGAAGGGGGGGAAAAAAAAAAAACACAACCAAAAAGTAAAACTAAGAATAAAGGGGAAAAAAACCCAAACCCAACCCACAGCCCTTCAGGAGTGCTGTTAAATCTCCCGGGACACAAATTAAAGCTGCTGTGGTTTCTCTCCCTGCCCCCCAGCACCTCCAAAATACACTGTTACAGTTCAACAGTCTCAAGTGTTACCATATGTTTTCTCAAGAGCGGATGTATCACCTTCACTCATTCTTTCAATATGCAGCTCCTTAGAGGAAGAAGGCTCACATAGAATTTACTTGAAGGAGTTCAAGACTCAATCAGGAGACTCCCCACTTGACTCGGGTTTTACTGCTTTACCCTGAGGCCACCATTTCCACTCACTACTCTTTTCATTTTGAGAGTCTTAGACTATCAGAGATCAGATCTGACAAAGGAAGCTCTTAAAGGGAAACAGCTACAGGTAGCAACATACAACCCAAACTCATCAGCAAAACAAAACCCCGGGGTTCAGAGTGACTCCAGTAACATCAAGGGAATAATTTCCTAGAGCTTAACCCATCTCCTGAAGCCTTACTTGTAGGCAAGGTGCTGGTAATGGTTTCTCTACTTCAAACCAAATTCCTTCGGCCAGAGGGAAATTCTCATCGCCTTTAGAGTGAAGCTCCCGACTTCTCAGTGCCAAGTCAAACTGTCACCTGCAGAGAACACAGGGGGTTAAACCCACTGCAACACACAACTATTCCCACACAGGCAGGACTGATGAAACAGGCACTTGGTTACCAGAAGGGAGGGTTTAAAAGAAACTGAAATAATCAACCCATCTCTGACTTCCGAGTCCTGATCCCCAAGTCAGATACGGCTTCAAAGATGAGCTCGGAAACTGGAGTCTGTAACTTAGGCAGAAATAAAAGCATCACAGGCTTTACACTTTAGGCTTTACATTTACATTTAAGCACTTTGTGTGGCAGGTGGTATTTATTTGCCTTCTTACTGCACAGGAACCCCAAGAACTCAACTGCTGTCGAGTTTCGACCTCGAAAGGGTTCAGACAAAGCTGTTATGGTGAGATAGGAACCGTGTGAGATACAAAGGCTGATACTGAGGTGAGGAGCACAAGCTCAAGCTCTTGAGGAAGACTTGAGTCACGAGCTGGTGAAAGGAAATGGTGGAAAGCACACAGAACAGACAACCCCCCCCCAACCTCAGAAGAAGAGGAGCGCTCCCGATGAAGGTGGCAACCTCTGCCCATTGCATTCCCACCCCCAGACTTGTCTTTGTTTCCCCCACGGGTTTGATTTCCTTTAAAAAACTAAAAAGCACAAGCGAGCCCATGGAAACAGGGGAAAGGAGGTGCTGGTTACCAGCAGCTAGCATTGAATTTTTGCAGAGATGCACGCTTAGCTTGATGGGAATTTATGTCCCAGAGCTAAACCCGAGTGGCTGGCAGAGGGAACTGCTTCACAAACTTCTTGCATTTGCACTGTGAGTGGGGAGGGGAAGTTGAAAAACGTGGATTTTCAATCAACATTTTAAAGGGAAAGAGGCATCAAGATGCACTTTACGTATTGGCTGCAGGCTTGATTACATTAAGCTGAAAATTACCACAATTCCTCCACAGTAATTTGATTCTGCTCCTCTGTGGCATTCAAATTAAGCCCAAATTAGCAGACCTTGCTTCTGAATACTTTGCTAACTGCCCTTCCACGGGCAACATCCCCTCCTGCCTCCAGTGACACATCTTTGGGGGATGGATCAAACCTGAAATCCATCACAAGGAGCAAGAGCCACATCCTCCTCCCAGTGACTGGGGGAATGGACATCATTCCCACCCCAAAAAAACCTCCTTTTTTACTGGGTTAGTCTGTGGGCAGGAGAGATTCAAGCTTTTTCCCGTCCCCTCGGGGTTCAGAGAAGCTCAACCCCACCCAGGCTGTTATATTGTTTTGTTCACAGCTGTTTTTTAATCTACATTATTCTAAGCGATGTGTTTTATAGCACGGGCACAAACAACTGGGACACAAACTGGTAAGAGGAGGAGGAGAAGCAGCCAGGGAAGTAATTCTGTTTCTTACACTCACCTCCTTACCAAGGGCAACCTGTCTATGCCCTGAGCAACAAGACTAGTGAACAGGGTTGGTCAGAAGAGAGCCCAACGAATAAATAAGCACAGGAATGGGATATGAAGTTGTTTTGTTGTTGTTAGAATTAGTTTCAGTGATTTTATTTTTTTTTTTTAACCTTTTTACTCAAACTACTTGCAATACAAAAGTATTCTGGTCTCTTTTCAAATACTTCCTTATGCAGAAATAATGGAACTTTTATTTAAGAGGCATCAGAGGGATGAAGAAAAGATGTAAAAATAACCTAGCTCGAAGTAACTTTTTACTTCTCTGTAACAATGACACTCTGGCCCCCCCCACAGCCAGCCAAACCAGAGGTGTGAATCATACCTCAAGCCACAACCACATACTTGGTCTTCCTCCTGACAGGAATTTTGGGCACTGCCCATCCCTGATTTCACCCTGTTCTCCCATTCCAGGTAGGCAGTGGCCAAAGAGTCAGCAGCAATGTCCCATAGGCAGCATCCTGGTGACTCTGTGAGACCAGAACTCTGCTGTTCTCCTTGCCTGGCTTGACAGTAATGAGAAGGAAGAGATCCTGAACAGGTTGGATAAGGAACCAAGTACCACAGAAGGTGTTTATCAACAATAAACAGTTTTCTATAAGAAGAACTCTACTTCCAGGTAAACCGAAGCGATTAAGTATCTCTCCACACCCATTAGAGGTTTAACACTAAAGGTAATTATGCAGTTGAAAGACTCCAGGGGGTCCTTCTTGAAGACAAATTGGTAAATTTAGTGGTAACGTGCCCCTTTATGGCACGAAAATGAGGGATGAGTAGGGAAAGAGGCGACAACAACTTTTTTTCCTTTTACAATGTCCCATTCACCAAGCCTGAGAAGCTGCAGAGTTTCCTGGATGGAGGGCAGAAGTCACTCCTAAACTCCTGCTCCTCCAAGGAGTGTATCACAAAAGGCTGTAGCCATCAATCATGTAATTAGGGAAGGGAACAGATCTAAATCTAAACAAAAATCTAAACTTTAACAGCTGCTTTTGTATTTCAACAGGACTAAGATGTATCTAAATGCCATACACGCAAAAGACTTTTAGAAAGCTTCTGTGATCTAAAAGCAAGACAAATGTACAAGCTGGAGATACACAGGACTATTTTAATATCCTCTGAGTAACTGTTGCTTTTCTGTCTTCTGTCCTCTCCTCCCAGCTGGCTCGGATGGGCAGGTGGTAATAAAAGTTATGACAACGTGCTAATAGAATTGCTGCATGCCAGCGCCTCTTCCTCACGCTCTGAACGGCCCAAAGGGGACTCAGGTTCTAGATTGGAAAGATTTTCCTATGATTTGGAAAATACTTTCAGTCTGGTACGTCAAAGCTTTCTGCAGGTGCTTTGTAAGGCAGGTAAATCCAGGTTTAAAGACAAAAAAAACCCAGTTAAAACTTCTGCATACCTTGAGTTCAATATGGCAAATCGACCATCAAATACCTGCCATCAAGTGACATCACTGGTACTTTTACTGCTGTAGCAAATCATAATGGGAATAAAGAGGGTCATAATGGGAATAAAGAGGGTCACAATGGGAATAAAGAGGGTCACAATGGGAATAAAGAGGTAATAAACATCACTGTCTTCTGCAAAAATTCCCAGGAAGGAAAAACTCGCCACTTGCTTTGCTTCGCAAGCACACAAAGAGGGGAAACATAGAAAAGGTCACCAAAATACATCCTTAGCAGCCTCTGCCTCCCAAACTGCCCTGTGCTGTTCCACCCTCAGATGCTGAATCTCCTCGGGCAGTATTCAAAGCATTTTGAAAGGAAGCCCAGCTGACTTAAGGTGAAGTTAAGCTTTGGAAATCAGCGGGGCACCCTCGGTGTTAATTTGCTAATGAGCACTTAATGCTTCACCAGTTCACACTTCTTCCCTGGCACCTCTGAACTAGGAGCAAATTAAAACCCGTCGCTGGCAGAGGGGTTTGGAAAACGTTTTGTAAATTGTTTGGATATGAGAATTCTTTCTGGCCGGGAGAGGCAGGGATGACCTCAAGGTACAGGCATAAATAGCAAAGTGAGAGGAAACAAAACACAAAATATTATCTTCTAGATCCCTGCGAGCCCAGGTACAGTCTGTGAGTCTCTTGCTCCCTTGGATATGAACAACAAACAGCACTCGTCTCTGGGCACAGTGAAGATTACAGCTAAGAAAAAGAGTAATTCTCACCTCATTCCCAGCCACTTCCAGATGAAGACACGTTATCTAAGGACCAGAGCCAGCCCAGACCTTTCTGACGAGCAGGAAATATTCCCTTGACAACTTGTCCTCAGAATTACCTCCTGACTCAGAAGCTGTACCCAGACAGCTCAAAACTTCACCCACTGTAGGAATGAACAGGCAAAACTATTCCGTGAGCAGCACTTACTTGACCTGAGAAAGGGGGGGGAAATATCAACTCGACAAATAACTCTACAAGAAGCCTCAAGATCTCTAGAATTTTGCTAACCAGTTCTGCAACTTAAGATAAACCTTTCAAGAAACCAGTAGTTTAGTTTACACCAGAATTTTTCCAGCGTGTCTTGTTTTCAGTAAGATTTTCTTAGCAAAAGATAACTTAGAGAAGTTTGTAAAAGAAGTATATTTTAAATTAAACGTTTCCAAAACGAGTGGCTGCTTCTTGGACCAGCGATGTATCAAAGACTATCCACCACCAGCACAAAGCACAGAGAAAAAGGAGCAGGACCAAAGATAATTGGAGCAATAAAACAAGGGGATGAGATATGGAAGCACAGGAAAAGACCATCCTCTGCCTGCATTCTTCAAAGCCTTGGAAAGGACAATGGAAGGTCTGAATTTGCTGCTGAATTCGTCAAGAAAAAAAATAAGAAGAAAAGGGGTGGAAAAAAAAAATAAAGGGCAAGTTAACTGAAAGAGCAAAGTGGGACACAATGCTATCTAACTGCTGGAAGAATAAAATGAGTAAGTTTTCAGGTTTTAATGTGTACACTAAACAGGGTGTCATACCTCTCTTCCTACTTGGCACAGGAGAGAAGAAAGCGAGCGACACAAGAGCTGGCAGCGTCTCCTCTGGGGCAGGAAATCTTGTCTAGCTACAAAGGCAGGTTGAAAGTCAGGCACAATGAATTCCAGAGGTTACACAAAGTTGTCTAATTATTAACACAGTGGCGTAGAAGAGACCGTAGCAAGGTAGCAAATGACCTCTACCAGTAAAAAAAAAAATAGAGTTAAGATTAGAAATCAACATTTGGGAGAGATGAAAGCGACCCTTAGCAAAAAGCCAGCTCTCCAAAGGAAGCCTGGTTTATGAAATTGAGAGGCATTGTCTTTCTAGAACAGAGAAATGTGAACAGTTCTACAACAAGCAGCACATCAGTGCCTGGAAAAACAAAATAAACCACCAAAGTGTAAAGGAGTAACGTGGATGGGACACGTACAGACTTCACTGTGCCTGAATTAGTGGGAAGAATAATTTATGCCAAAAAAGTACTTGGTGGATTAAGCTTGAGCACTTTCTAAAACCCAGGAGTGTGTGCATTACACCTTCCTCCACCTTCTGCGCTCTGAAATAAAGATCTTACTTAACCTGTACCCTGCTGACTGCCACAAAAACTGCTGAGCTCCAAATGACACACGGAGTTGAATTTTTAATCTTCAGTCCTAAGAGAACAGACTGGAAAATCAACCCCATCATAGCAGAGAGATAAAAGGATTCAACTGGCATCCAGTGGAAGATGCTTATCAGGACCTCCAACTTCTCATCTGGGAGACAGGAACAATAGGAAGAAGCTGATTTCCTTCAAATACAGTGCAAACGATCCCTCTGAGCAGTTGAGTGTCCATAGCAATTCCAAAGCAGATGTATCAGCCCTAACTCAGACTGGAAGTTGTCTCCATTACACCCTGAGTGGCATTCAGGAGCTTGGCTGGTCCCTGCTTTTTATTAATTCAGTTTGTTTCTGAAAACTCATTATCAAGTTGGAACATCCAGAATGCCTTGGATTTCTTTGTTTGGTTTTGAGATGACAAATCATGGAAAAGTAGAGGAGTTACCTAGAAAAATACTTTGCAACACATGGAAAGGGTTTTCTCAAAACACCCTGAATACTGGCAGCCCACGAGAATTCTCCAACTAAAATTCCACTTTGAGAAATATTCCAAAACTAAGGGTTTCTTTTCCATTCTTGGAATGTTTTTAATATTTTTTTTTTTTTCCCTTAAACCAATGCTCCAGTTATAAAACTGTGGGGGGAGAGAATGCTTGGTCACCTACAAAAATAATCAGTTGTATAAAACTATTAAGGGATGGGACAATTTTCAGTGAAAAAGAAAAAAAATCAGTACTGTAAGAAGAAATACAAGTTATATATATATATATATTTGGTTAGAAAAGAAACACCATTGTTCCTCAGCTGTGGACCACCTACCATCCCTTCCCTCTCCTCCCCGAATCACCAGATCCCACAGCCAACAGCTAAAGCTAAACCAAGGAAAGAGAGAGGAAGCTGGTGGTAAGAAGCAGCCAAGGGTTCTCTAAATAACCTTCTCTTTTTATAAACAAATCCTCCATTGAAAATTTCTGCTCTTCAGTCTCTAAGCTCAGTAATACTCCTGACATTGTTCTGAGACCGCTTCACGCCGGTGTTGGAACAGATGCAGAAAACCCTGTCCCCTTTAATCACACCCAACCCTAACTATAAATTACTCCAAGTGTAGTAGAATTACATCCACACCAGGAAATTATAAGTAGTAATCAAATTCTTAAAAGCAAACAAACCTTGTTTTTTATTTTAGAGTTTATCACCATTCCTATTTTCACCAGATGTTTGTCTCTAACTCTTTCTACTCCCATCTTTAAGCCTCTTGAGATAGATCCTGGGATGCTTAAAGCTTCAATCTTTAAAACTCCTCTTCCTCAGAAAAAAATTACGGCGAAGATTCATTTAATTCAGATCATAAGCATGTTAAAAAGAAATAAATCTCTTTCTTTTTCCCCCCATTTCACCTCTTCCCCCTGCCAATCCATTCCTGCTCATTTCTCTCCTCTCACAAGGAGAATTTACTCAAACACACCAGCTTAGGTCTTACAGCCACAATCAGTCTGAGCAAACTTCTGTCTCCAGTAAGAAACTTGATCCTCTTTTTGGGAAGCGGGGTTTTGTTATTGCCTGTGAACACTTTTCTCTTAGATTCTTCCTCAGAGGGAAATTGCGAAAGCATTTTACAGCTTCTGTTCCTACTTGCAGTGTAAGTTGTTACCTGTCACCTGCCAAGTGACTTAGTTGCCATTTTTTGCAATGTTTTTTTAACATAATAAAAAAAAAAATTTACACTTTCATAGCTTGTAAGTTATCTTCCAAAGGAAAAGATCAAGTGATGAAAACCACTGTCTCACACAGAGGTTCCCAAGATCCCGGGGAAGTCTCCCCCCCCTGGCAGCAGCAGAGTTTTTCTCCCCTCTGCAGTTTGTTCTTCTCCACGCTGCTCAAAATACCTCACGCCTCTAAAACCCCCGACAGATTCCTGGGGAGTTGAAAAAAAATCACTGGAAGAAAATGCCTAAGTGGTTTGATGTCTAATCAGAGGCTGAGGAAAAAAGTGGAAGTGAAGCAGGACTGCATTTTTCAATCATCCGTGGTGAGACCCGGTACCAAACTCCACTGTCAGCGCTCAGCTGGGATTGCAGAGCTGACCTCCAGCAAACCAGGACTAGAATCCCCTCTGGAGCTTTTGATTTATATCAACTTTCCAGCAAGACAAACATCTGGTAGTCCTCACCTAACATTTTCCAGCTGCCATCTTGCATTAATATTTCCAAGAGTGCATCAAAACCAACTTGAGCTGAAATAGTTTCTGCCAGTATTCTTCTGCAAGCCAAGCTTTCAAACAATCCATTTTAGAGATCAAAATGCGTGGCCAAAAGCAGACCTCAAGCTACTGGATTCTTTCCCTTGCTTGCCATTGCAGGGTGACTTCAAAATGGGGCTGAGAAGGATTTTAACCTGCTCAATGGAAAGATCCTATGATTACCAAAGAAAAGCACCCTCGGAATGGGCACGCAGAGCCAGGGATTTAGAAAAGCATGGAAAGAAATCAACCACTTGCCTCATTTCAACAGAAAGCTCACTCTGGGACTTATTTCTCACAGATAATAAACAGCAATTATAAGATTCCTGTTTGCAGCCTGCCCTACCAGGCAACACTCTGACATTTTAGTGTTTTTATAGGTAAGAAGAACCCTTAATTTTCAAAGTTACCTTGTTCAGTCTCTTGTCTGACCGTATCAGACATCATCACGAGAAGGAATAAGGAGAGGAAGAAGATGGGAATCCAATTCCAAACAACTTCCAGTTCCAAAACATCTCTGTTTTCCTCAAAAATCAGCAGCCCTGTTTTCTCTAAAACACATCTGACCTGACCTCGGTGAAGTGGGATGGTTTTGCAAGCACCATTTAAATAACTGTACTCATAAAATTAAAAAAAAAAAAAATCACCTCTTACCATAAATCACACTCAAAATAACACAATTATGGCACTCCCCATTTGAATATCCTGACTATTCAAGACCAAAGTTATCAAATTAGTAAGACAAAGGGCAAAGAAACATTTCAGCAGCTTAGATGTTCTATATTTAATATGTTTTTAGTCAATAAGAAAAAAAAAAGGCTGAGCCAGAGGCATTGCTGGATGTCTGTTTATAGCAGAGGCACTTGGGAAGCAGGAGAGCAAGGTGTTACTGCTCTTGGCATTAATGGTGTAACTCCTGTTAGGAGTGAAAGAAAAACCTCAAAGGAAGGAAGTCTCTTGGATACAGGGAGCTGATTTGCTGACTTTCCATTTTAATTATACTTTCTAAGCTGTTGCTGGCATAAGCCACCTCTTGAATCTTTACAACCAAACCAAAACAGAGGTAAATGTACAAGCACGTGAAAATAAAACTCCCAGAAGATACCTGCATTTCACTTTCTGAACGAACAAACCACCTCCACAAACTGTCCAGACTCAAATAAGAAACTGGTCCTTGTTGCTTTGGATTCCTACCTGTTGCCCCCTTCTGTTCTTATAAAAACTCTTTAGAAAGTCTTCTCACTGCTTTCCCAATCAATAGTCAAGCTCAGGAAGTTACTAAAAAGAAGCATCAATTACCTGCTAGCCAAGAACCAACTCTAGGTCACACGAGTTTAAAAATACTCACTCCTGAGCAACACCAGGACTTGTATCACACTCGCAGGTCTGGTAAGGTCGGTACCGCCCTAAACCAGTGTGTTGCAGAACAGTTTCCAGGATACAGCTGAATAGAATCTCCTGTAATAGGTGTGCTTGCACTCCCTGAAACAAACTACTGCACGAAATTTCAGTGAGGGTCATTTCACTGCAATCTGAAGTGGCTGGAAAGAGGGAGGGCTCCGAGGTGGGAACACAACGGGTGACAGCAGAAGTCCTGGTCACCAGCACCTCCACTGGCACACCGTTCTGCTCTCCAGGAACCAGCAGGAACAACGTCACAAGCTAACAGGAGGTCTTCAGGCAAAGTGGCTGTCTCAAAGGCAGCAGGGAAATACCCTTGCCATTTACTTCTAAGAACTTAACCCACCTGATGCACGGGGGGGGGGGGGGATTGGAAGCAAAGCTTGCTGGGGTTGCACGGCTTCTAGGAAAGAAAAGTAGCAGAGGAAAGGAGGGCTCCAAAACACAGTGGGGTCATTTCATCTGATTTTGAAGTTCCAAAGGCAGAGCAAACAGCATTCAGAGTCAGGATTCCCAGCCTACAACTGCCTGCCTCCCGTGTACCCCAGCACGCGAGCTCTTCACCCTAAGAGAAAGGATTCTTGGGGAGAGGGGATATAACAACATTCTTTCCCAGTTCGTCTGTAGCATGACTCTAGCCATGTAAAGGGAAAAAAAACTTTCCCACCGATGCAGTCAGTGTCTGTTCCAGCCTCTTTTCTGCAGCAGCACTTGGGAGGCAGCCAGGCAGGCTCTCTCTGCATTGCTATCCAGCAGCTCCAGCCGACTCGCTGTGGCTCTCTCCACCTGCTCCCCATCTCCCTGCTCTAAGCATGTCTCTTAAAAGCAGGGCTCTCACCCAAGCTTTCCTTGCAGACACAAAGGCAAATGCAGGACTTCAAGTAAAAAAAAAAAGTAAAAAAAGGATTTCTTTTGAGGAGAAGGTGAGGCCTCACCAGCTTTAGAATTGAAGCTGAAGAAACAAAACTTGATAATCTTGGGAAGTCTCCCTCTAATAAACCACTGCTATCAGAGACCAGTTACACACAGTTATCATCTGATTTGCTGAACAAGTTTCCACAGCCATGAGCCAAAAATGTGGGGAGAACAGTAACTAAAGCTGCACTGAAAAGAAATACACATATGCTCAAATTAAATGACATCAGATTAAGTCCCATGAGCAAACTTCTACTGTTTGCCTCTAGGATCAGAAAGTTTTTCTACACCATCTTCTCTGCCCATGCAATTCTGCTCAAGCATCAGTTGTTGTCACAGCCCTAAAGAGCATGTTACACTCCTTTTGGAGGTAGCTGTTTACTGGTAAATAAATATGAGCATTTACACTTTATAGAAAGAAGAAAAAAAAAGAAGACCTGAACCACTACACATTCCTGTTTACATCCCACATCCCTGCTCAAACCCCACCCCCCCTGCTCAAACCCCACCACTCCTTTTGTGAACCTCTGCAAGCACCATCCCTGCATATTCACAGTTTATAAAGTGCAATTCTTTCCTCTTTGACATCAGAAGGCAGTCCATTTTTAGAACGTCACCTCAGCCTTTTCAGATTGATGCTGTAGAGGTGTCACTGGCACATCTGATGTCACACAGACTGAAGTGTTCCAGCTGCACCTCTCTCAGCTCAAAGGGTGGCACGTTAATTCCAAAGCAAAAGTAGTGATTCAGAGGACCTTCAAGTACCACTCAGCAATTTAAGTAGCCTAATGTCCAACTACACCAACTAGATCAGTTTACATGCTATGAGATGTTTCTGAATATGAAATAAAACTGTGTTTAGAGTTCTAAACTTTCCAGTGTATTTTCACAACCATTACTGAACTCATGAGACTGCTAAATATTAAAAATGACTAAAACCCAGCATATTTTCAAATGAATATCCTGACTTTCTCTGTATGTGAGCCTCTTCAGAGTGTGTCCAAGGGCATTGTTTTTGCTGGAAAATGATTCCTGTTATCAGAAGCTGGATCAATCTTTTAAAAGCATCCCCATTACTGCATATGATTCACAGCCCAAGTATTACATCAGACCCAACTTTAAATGCACAACATACAGGCTGCATTTCCAGCAAAAGCTGTTTGTAAAGTCCAGTCACAGAATCACAGAATGGTCAGGGTTGGAAGGGACCTGAAAGATCACCCAGTTCCAACCCCCCTGCCATGGGCAGGGACACCTCCCACTAGAGCAGGTTGCTCAG
>WTSP01022378.1:35693-51900 GCA_025331215.1 Actenoides lindsayi | reverse complement strand
CCAGAACGTTAAAGCACGGCAGTTCACAACGCTTAAGCTGCGTTGTCTCTTAAACAACCCAGTTGTTTCTAATTAAAAAAAATTTAAAAAAAAAAAAAAAAGAAAAAAAAAAAAAGAAAAGCAAAACCAAACACAGCTGTGCTGTTTTAAAGAGGGAAAATATAATCATGGATCGTGCCAATCCGCCTCCCTGTGTTTGGGAATGCTGCTCTCCCTTGATGCTAAGGGAATTCTTGCAGCGGCTGCTACACGAGAGACTCTTACCTGCTGGAGGATGCTGCATCCAGCACCCGCTCCCCTTAGAAACCCCGTTTAGGTTTTTTTGCATTTCATTGGTATTTTATGCCAGGACAAATAAATGCCACAAAAAAAAAGGTCCACGTAAGCGTAACAGTGAATAATATCTGGCATTTTTAGAGCACTTGTCACCGAAGCATTTTTGCAACGCTCCTGAACGGTGTACATTCAATAGCCTCAATAGGCAAAACCACATTCAGGGGCAAACCAAGGAGTAAAAAAAAAACCCAACTTAAAAATTATGGCATTTCTTTCTTTCCCTCAAATTTCACGATCCAGTTTTACAGAGCCTGGCCTTACTGGTCCTGCCAATTTTGCAAGTGCCAAGGTCACGGTAGCTTTGTCCCATCAAAGATGCAAAACAAAGGGCACTGTTGGCTTTAAACGCTAAATTAACAATATTTAAGATTTCTGGACATCATTACGTCCTGACCATCCAACGCAGAGGACAAAGATTGCATAAAGGGCACCCTTACACTCTGTCATTAAACAATGTATCTTCAGTGGAGGATGCAAGTCTACTACCATAAAACCACAGCCATCACCTCACGTGATCCCTGGGGACAGCCCTTTGGCTTTCTGCACAAAAGCCTCTCTGATGTGGGTTTTACCACCCTACTCTATTTTTTTTAGTGCTACTCTATTTTAGGAAAGTTTCGACCTATTGCAAGACAGCCCCAGAAAAGCAGAGGCAGTGGGAAAACCACCCATCCCAAGCTGAGCCTTCAGCACCTCCGACGTCTCCAGGGCATGGAGAGGCTGGGAAGCAGTTGATGCCCCCACGCAGGCAGCACAAAATGATGCTAATAAAGGAAACCCTAAACTGGGCACCACGGAGGTTTCCCTGGTGTGCTGGCACATGCTGCTCTGGGCAGCTCGTCCCATCGCAAGGATGCTGCTCCCAAGACATGGATTGGGTTCACCTCCATTAATGTCCTCCTGGGACAGAGCATCCAAAAAAATGCATCCAAAGTGGATCAAGATTAAGTCTGTGCGCTTCACTGCGATATTGGCTCGCATCACGGGCAAGAATAACCCCGAGCCAATACAGACACCAGAAAGATGCAAAAGAATTTAAATAAAAATACTGGCGGGTGCCATTGCCAAGCTTTGAAAGCTGACAGCACAACTTTGCCTTGTAAAAGTTAAGGGAAAGAAGACAGAAAAAAAAAATAAAAAAATTAAAAAAACCTGCAAAAATAAGCTCCCAGGCTGCAGGCCTGTGGAATCCCACTGGGAACACCAGAAATAGCACATAACACCCACTGCTTCAGATAAGGTTAATTCTCCATTTCCCACCCACATACCTGGGCATCACTTCCAGCCTTTCTGGGCAATGCAAGTGTGCAGCACTAGTATTAAATGACAAAACGCACAGAAAGAAGACTACAGCATCCAGAAATTTGATTTCAACGTGTTTCTCCTGAGAGGAAAACAACTTGCAGCATCTTCAGACACCAGCTCAAATGGAAGAGTTTATTCCTGCACAACCTTGGTGTAAATTTCTGACTGTCTGGCTTGATTCACCATTAAAGGTGTTCAGGCAACGGGTCCAGAGCTGCCTGAAAACTGATTTATCCCCAGCAAAGTTGGGAGCTGGTGTCTGAAACAACACAGGGAAGGTTTGGGGTTTCTTTTTCTTTTAACTCAATTTTATTCGATCCCTTTTTAAGCTGTTTTAACATCTGTGGATGTTTCTGAATTAGAATTCAATCTCTCATTTCTTTGTTATAACACTAAGAAACGTAAGAAAGCTGCCAATGAAAATACCTATTGCCTATTACAGTTTCAGATTACTGCAAACCTCAGGAACAATTAAAAATGTACAGATAGCTTAAAAAAAAAACAAAACCCACATATAAAAAATAAAATAATAGGCTCTCTGCCTGAAAGCAGATAGAGCAAATCCTTAAGCAGCTCTTTACTCACACAAGTAGCTTCAGTGCTTTTTTGATGGCACAAGTTTGAGCTCCGTGTTCAGGCACAGACAAATTAATTGCCTTGAGCAGGGCCATGCAGAGTCCTCCCAGGGGACTCCAGCCAGGCTGAAGCATCCCATGGGCTGCTCAGGCCATGGAAAACCAAGGTAATAACCCAAAAAAAGTCTTAACACAGTGTGCTGGGGTTGCTGCTGACTGGGAGAAGCACAACAGGACAGTGGGAATGAGCCTGTTCTCTGTTCAGCCCCAATAAACACACAACTCAGGCAGCAGATTTAGAAGAAAATGCAAAAAAATAAAAATAGTAATAATAATAAAAAAATAGGAAAAAAAATGGGGGAAAAATTAGGGAAAAATAGAAATAATAAAAATAAAATAAAAACAGAAATAGAAATAATAAAAAATAAAAATAAGGGGAGATGGGGAACAAGGTCATGGGCTAGCCAGGGGACACCATGCCAAGAGATTTCCTCCAATAGAATTCCCTCTAACGTGGGTTGCTGGCAGGGTGGAAAAGCATCCAGTCCCCCAGTGTGAACACTCCCAGGGCACCTCTTTGCTGCACCCCTGTTTGCAGCATGAATCTACTCTGTGTGCTTGATACCTCTGACACAATTTATTAGCAGAAGAGTGATGCCAGCTGAATGTACATACAGGCAGCTGCTGTGCTAGGATGCCTTTGGAAATTAGGGAAAGAGTAATCCCCCTCCTGCCTCCAAAACAGGATAAAATAACCACAAGAACCCAGGGGAAGGGGGGCCAAGCTGTGCTCCCTGGCCACTCGGTCTATCTACCGGGATAATTCACGTCAAGCAAGGAAGGAATCCCAGCATCACCTCCCCGGGAGAACCCACATCCCATTTTGTAAAAGGTACTACTGGTTGCAAAACCCAAGCTGATGGACAAATAAAAAGCAGGCTCCCGAACAGCTCAGAGCACAGGCACCCTGCACAGAATCACAGAGTCGCTCAGGTTGGAAAAGACCTTCAAGATCATCGGGTTCAACCTCGACCTGCACGTTCACGGGCACGCGCTTCCTGTTGGGGAGAGCTTTAAAAGGCAAAAAATGGTAACAACTGTAAATACACCCATCAGCACCTATTAACTGACACGAGCAGAAGAAGCAAAGCCAGGCCTTTCATAAACTCAGGAGCAGAAGCAAAAGCCATCAGGGTGCATACGGGTGGGCTTGCACCCCTCATGAGGAGCACAGGGCTGCGAGCTCTACGGAAAAGAGATTTAAAAAGAAATTATTTTCACACAACTCTTGACAACCGGGTCCCTCTGATCCAAAGGCAGGGAACGGCCACCTCTGAGAGGCAGCTAATCAGGACCAGCTTGGCTTCATGAAAACCCAGCTCCGTCCTGTTGTCTTTACTCAAACAACCCCCACTTGAATCGCTGCTCAACTTTACACTCGTGTGTGAAGAGCTACACTGAATACGTGCTGCCTTAGTCCCAGCCAGACAAAACCATCCCCCTGTTACCAAGTAGCACTTTGGCACCACTCAAAACATAAACCCCAAACACAGACTCATTTAGGTTGAAAAAGACCTTTAAGATCATCCCACATCTGGCAGGACAGCACATCTGCCTTCTGATGCCACCAGCCGTCCCGAGGTCCATCCTTTGCTGAAAGGCTCAACTAGAAGCAAACTATTTGCTGCAAAGCAAACAGACCAGGGAGAGGGGAAGGTCAAGACTGGGTGGCCAGAGGGCTCCAGCTCCAAGGTGGGACCATGCTGCCCTGAGAACCCTCAGGTGTAAGCACCCCACGGGGGGATGGCAATGTCTCAGCCATGAGGGGTGTGCACTTCAATACAGGGTGTCCGTGATGCACCAGCCTGGGGGGCAAGTGACCCTGTGGAGAGGTTCAAATGCATCAACCCCAATGGGGCTTGCACCCTGTAGAGTGACTGCAATGCACCAGTGACTATGGGGGTGAGCAACCCCATGGGATGACAGCAACGCATGAGCCCCTATGCAGTGAGCAACCCTAGAGGGTGACAGTGACACACCAGTCCCTAAGAAGGGAAACCCTACAGAGTGACAGCCACCCTATTGGATGGCAACAACACATCAGCACCTATGGAGTGAGCAACTCTACACAGTGAGAGTCATCCACCAGTCCCCACAGGGTGACAGAAACCTATGGAGTAACACCAATGCACCAGCCCCTATGGAGAAGACAACCCCATGGGTGACAGCAATGCAAAAGCCCCCATGGAGAAGACAACCCCATGGGTGACAGCAACGCACCAGCCCCTGTGGAGAAGACAACCCCAGGGGTGACAGCACCAACCAGCCCCTATAGGAGGAGCATCCCTCTATGGTTACTCGCAGCAGCCCCGAAGGGCTCAGCCCCCACCTCCCGTACGGTGACCGCGATGCAACAGCCCCTACGGGGCGAGGGTCCCCTCGATGCCACCTCCCCGCCGGGGTGACCCCGCGCCCCGGCCCCAGAGGGTGCCCCGCCGCCCCTCCCCGGCTCGCGGGGCTAACTGGGTACGTTACCGGCATCCCCGCCGGGCAGGGCGGGCAGCAGCGTGGCCGCGTAGAGAGCGGCCACGGCAGCGCCCAGCGCCCCGGCGGCACCGCCCGCCCCGGCCCCGCTGCCCGCGCCCATGTGCGTCGCCGCGCCCGCCACTTCCGGGTTCGGCCGTGAGGGGCGGGCGGGATGTACCACTCCACCGCCCCGCGGAGGGGGGAGCAGCACCGCCCCGCCAGCCTCTCCCTGCTCCTCCCAAGCCACCTTCCGAGACCGTCTGTTATCGGTGACACTCGGGTAGAGAAACAGGCAGGGCGGCGGGGCCGGTGGGGTGATTCACGGCGGCCTGCAGCTCTTTTCTCCCACACCTCCCGCCGCCCCCTCCGCCGGGAGGAGTTGGTACAGCCCGAGAGGGCGGGGCGAAGGAGGCGCGCGCCCCTCCCTGGGGGGGGGACCACCGCGCGGGGGGGGCGGGGCTGAGCCACCGCCGAGCCTCCGGGCTTGGGGGCGTGGGGACGGGATGGGGACGGGATGGGGCCGGTACCGGGAATGCGGCTTCCCCGCTGTCCCCTCCGTGAGACCTGCCCCCGCCGGCTCCCGGGCAGGTTCGCGGCCGAGCAGGACCCCGGCTGCGCTGAGGAGGGGGCGCGGCGGGGTGTGCTGCGAAGGGAGGTGACGGTGCCTCGGTGCCCATGGGCTGCGGCCGGACCTGTGCTGGGCCCGGGCCTGTGCTGGGCCCGGACCACTCCCGAGGCCTCCTGAAACACCAACTTTGCAATGTATTTTACCTACCGTAGCCTGGCCCAGCGCCTTCGGCCTGCTCCAGGCCACCACAGGCCCGGGCGAGTGGCTCCGGAGCTGGGTGCGAGGCCCAGCCTGAGGGTGCAGGCCCAGCCCGGCCTGCTGCCCTTTGACTGCCTCGCAGCTCATAGAGTCATAGAATTGTCAGGGTTGGAAGGGACCTTAAAGATCATCTCGTTCCAACCCCCTTGCCAGTGGCAGGGACACCTCCCACTAGAGCAGGTTGCTCAGAGCCCCATCCAGCCTGGGCTTAAAAACTTCCAAGGCTTCATGTTCCACACACAGATAATAAAGATTTATGCTCTGGATGGGGTGACACGAGACGCTGGTGAAGAAAAGGATTGAAGGTGTCAGCGTATAGAATATTAAAAGCAGCGATTCCCGCTGCGGGAGTAGTTAAGGAAGGCAAATAGCATCCTGAGACCTATCGATAGAAGACTAAAACACAGCCATGGAAATCATTATGGGATTGCACAAAAGAGCGGCGAGGCCATACCTGGAGAATTGAGACAGATTAAAGTGAGGCTTTTGAATACAAATGAAAAAGGTATAGAAGAGGGTAACTAGGATAATAAACAGCCTTCTGGATTAGATCTAAGTGGAGACGTTAGAAAATTAGGTTTGCATATATTAAAAGAAAAAAAAAAAAAAAAAAAAGAGCAGGATTAGGGGTTGACACGACTGAAAAAAACACCCGTCGTGTTCTGGAGACCGGAGAAGCTGGTGCTGAAGGACCCTTTTGAAACAGCCGTCACAAAACCCCCGAAAGGGCGCAAGCCGAAACCGAGGAAGGTATTAAGGGAATTTAGGGAAGGTCTTTTCACACACTCCAGCTGGTTACGTACAGACACGGCGAAAGAAGCTGGAGTTGCAACCCGCTCAGAAGTTAATCGGGTTGCTTGAAGGAACTGGTGTGTGAGGGTATAAACACTGGCTGAATAACGGCTGGGCCCACGTGGCTGCTTTCCATCCAGAAGGCAACCGCTTGGCTCTGCGGTGACCAAGTGAGCTTCAATATTACTCGAGTCGTTGGCAGGTTTCTGCCGTTATTGGCTGAGGTTCATCGGGGAGAAGAAAAAGATATGTTGCAATCCTCCGCCAACTATTGTCACTATGGTAATGAGAGGGGTCATTGTTCCCGCGCCCGTCGGGGCTGCTGAAATGTAATTTTAGCAGCAAAGTGCACAGTCTGTGTGTGAAAGCAGGCTGGTGGCGAGGCTCTTTATCCGAAGCGTGGCTTTTTTGCTGTGCGGTATTTTTCTTTCTTTGTATTGAAGTTGGAAAAGGCATCCAAAGACAAATGTTAACCGTGACTGATTACAATTATATCGATGGGGGGAGGTAGCAATTTAAAGGCGAATATCGAAACGTGGAAGAATGGCTGGTAATAATATGGTAAGGACAAACTATTCTTTAATTGTCCTGCAAGTTGTTTTGTATCTTTGTCATGCAGAAACTGGAACTTTTAGGTTGCCAGTGACAAAGTACTTTGCTGTAATATGGTAAGGCAGGCTCGCAACAGCCTTTATCTTACTGAATAACTGCCGCCGTTTCAAAGGCCGGGATTACAGACACACTTTATGTCGGCACAAACGCTTTGGAGAGTGCATTTGCATTTTTCTTCTGTAAGCAGAAATCTATTTAATTCATGAGATTTGACTCTCCGTTCCTCGCCAGGCATGACCCAGGGGTTTGACCAAGACAAGAAGGACATGCAGACCCTCCTTTTTTTTGGTTCCATCGGAGCCAGGCAGATATTTTTTGACTGTTTCCATTCATGCTGTGGAAGTTGAGAGTTGTCCAAACCCAAGTTAGATTCACCTCACTGCAGAGCAACACGCAGTGACCCTCTGGGCTTTCCCAGAACCTTGAGGACGGGCTCAACAGCAATTGGAAAAAATAAAAAAAAAGGTGTTGCTGAGGAAAGAAAAAGCCACATTAGGGCAAGTGGGAAGCATTCGCAAGATGGTCTTGTGCTACGGGTGTTGATTTATTTTTTAAAAATCCCTGGAACTTGTAGCACGAGAGCATACTCTAGTGGCAACTGAGCAAAGAAAGTGCTGCTGATGGTTTGTGCAGTGTCTCGATGGTGGGATGCTCCCACCTTTCAGCAAGCGGGAGGCTTATTCTCACTCATCTCCTCTGGCTCCACGCGCTGCCCTCAAACCGACAGGGGATACCCAAGGCAGGCAGAGAAAATAAACAGGAGCCTCAAAAGTCATTTTAAAACCGCGGCTTGAGCACATATCTCCCCCAAATGGCTGTGTACTTAGAGAGTTGTCTTTTCACCAGGCTCTGTTGCAGATTTTCTCCTGAGAGACACAGTTTAGAGGAGGCAGAAGATAGGGAAAAGGAGAATAATACTTAAAGCAAACTCTGCTCACCCATGGCAGTGTCATTACAAACTCGAATGAGCACAGTTATTGCAAATAAATAAAAACAATAGACCAGAACCAGTTTTACATAAGAAAATACTGAAATACAGTTCAATTAGTCCTAAGCTTTAGTTAAACCTTTTCTTTTGCCCATCAGGTGATAAGGTTAATACAGAAAGCACTCAACTGCTGTACTTGTGTGACAACAGGCAGCAGCCATTTAATGAACTGACGTGTACACACATTTAGCAAAGCTTCAGCTTCGTCAGCCCTGGGCTGGCGCAGAATTTTAATGGCAAAGTAGCCAGCCCGGTCTTCATCACAAACAACATCCCCGAGTAAGGGAAGTGGGTCCTCACGGGGACCATTAACAGTACAAATAAGCTCTGCTTCCATATTTAAACAAGAAGTTTGGCAGTACGTCCACTGGCGATAGCCGCCTGCCTGCAAAGCACAAGAAGGGAGATGCTGCTGCTTTTATTTGTTCTTAAGTGGTTTGAATAAGCTGCGTTTTTATGACTTCTTGGGTTGGCTTTTGTTTTTTTCTTTTGGGAGGGGGAAGACCAGGCTCGTATCCCATGTTCACAGCAACACCACTGCGGTAGTTAGACGTGGTGCAGAGGGAACTTGCAAGCAGAATAAAGTGGAATAAAAGGTGGTCCAGTGAAAATCCCTCTGGCCCTCATCATGAGGCTCTCACTGCCCCATCCTGGGGGTGTGCATAGAATCATAGACTCACAGAATCATTGTGGTTGGAAAAGATCTTCAAGATCATCAAGTCTGACCGTTAACCCAGCACTGCCGGGTCACCACTAAACCGTGTCCCTCAGCACCACATCTACACAGCTTTTAAACCTCTCCAGGGATAGTGACTCCACCAGTTCCCCTAGCAGCCTGTTCTGGTGTTTGACAACCCTTTTTGTGAAGAAATCCTAATAAAATATATGTTCAGTACTGTTGAAGTTAGTGGCCTCTGGCTGCACCTAACTGGGCTGTTGGCTTTGTCCAGGAGGGGCCAGGAAAGCCAGGTTAGGATGTGACCGGTCACCCAAAGCATATGGGGACCTCTGTGCCTGGGTACACCACAGAGGTGACTCCTTGTGTTCTCACCTGGCCATCTAAGGGATCTTCTAAGGGCCATCTAAGGGAGCTTCATGCGATTGCACTGTACGTCTGCTGGGATCTCCCCCCAGTGCCTTGTGAACCCATCAAAATCTGAAAGAAAGTTGAAGGTCTTCTAGATGTTTTTATAGTCACAGCCATTTCGTGCAAAGCTGGGCAGAGGGGACATACCCAAATCAGTGTGTGCAGTGGGTGGAAGGAGGAACATGGCTGTGACCAGGGCTGCTGGCCAGGCTATCCGCACAGCTGTCATCTGGTGTGGCAGAGAAGACCCAGGGGTGGTAATGGTCAGAAGGCTGGGACAATCTAGGGGTCTCATATCCACTTGGTTCCATCCCTCAGTGACAGTTTGTTCATTATTCCAAAAATCAGTTTCATTTTCTTCCTCAATTAAGAAAACAGACTTGAACTAATATCCCCATGCAGATCTCATTTCCCATGATTCTGCAGCTTTGCAAGACAGGCTTTTATTGTCTTGCAGAAGACCTCCAGTCCCTGCCTCCACTGGTCTGAGTGGCCTTCCAGCTGATTTTCTGGCACGCTGAGCAGTCACAGATCCCATTTGTCTCAACTGGTTTTCCCAGAACTCTGACAATTGGCTCTATGTTTTCACACCTGATTTCCTTCAACTACTGTTCTTTATTTATCCACATGCCCCGCTGGCAGCCTCAGGTCTGGTGTCTGATTTGCACAGTGACTCCACAATCGTGTTAGAGACCATCTTCTCACGACTGCGGTGGATGCACCACATCAGGGCTCCATTCCCTTCGTCCCCCAACTGCTGAGTTGCTCTGGGGTTAGTATTTGCGAGAAGGGAACGCTTTTTGCCACCACAAAGCACATTTAAATGCTTTCCTTCCTTCTTTTAATTACAGGTGTAGGACATCTAGTTGCCATCTTGTGCCTTGGTGGCCGAACTCACAACCTAGCCCAAGAAATGCCCAAACACAGCACGTAGCTGAAGACCTGCAACAGCAGATGGGGCTTCAGGAGTGTGCAGTGGTTCAGACTCTCCTCTCTTCACCCCTGTTCACAGTTCCAGTAAAACCTATCAGATAGAACTCATTTAGGTAAGATTTTTTTTTTTCCCATGTTACATCCAGTTCTCTTTGTTTCATTCCTATTTATTATGCTGTGGTCAGATTGTATCAGCTGAGGGTCATGCTCAGGAAATTTGAGCAAAGGATGAATGCAGGACAAGAATTGCACCCTCCAAAATCTTTCTCTTCACCTGGCTTTACTAATGTCTTCCTATCTGGCCCTGCCATATCTTCATTGTGTTCTTGCACTGAACAAATCCCTGAGGTTGCTGCTGTTGGTTGTGCTACCACAGGTTGTCTTTTAATCTACTTGGAAACTGGTGGAGCTTCAGAGTCAGTTCCAAAAATGTGTTCTCCCATAAGGTAGTTGTATTAGTCTCATTATGGTAAGCTTACAGTAGGAACCTTTTGTCCTCCAAGCTATTCTGCAGAAATGAGGTTACTGGCCGAGATTGTGATGTGTTGATACATGGCCAAAATTAATTTGGGAGGATGCTGAAGCACTGCGGGTGTTGTAGAAGAGCAAGAGAGAAGATCTAAAAGATGCTCTTCAGACAAGGACTCCATTCTTTTCATCAATAGTGGAGCTCAACCCTCTTAGTCCTTGCTCTAGTGGGTGGCACTCCTAGAGATGGTATTTTTATTACATAGGAGCAAAACACTGTAATTTTTCTCAGTAACAGCTGAACCACTGAGCATAAGTTTCCCATAAAATTAAGGCTGGGACAGTGAAATTCTCCATAGCTTCAAAAAACAAGCTTTTGCCAAACCTCACCCATGTTTCCTTCAGCATGCTGGTGGCAGAGAGGAGTATGGCCAAGCTCAGCAGATACACATCTGTGGGTGGCAGCAGCATCCCCAGAGTTCAGACCTCTGCCCTCTGTATGTGCTCTTCCCAGCAAAGCTCCTGAGCACATCCATCCACTTGTTTCAAGGTCTGTACAGGTCCTGCAGTTGTTCTTCTTAGAGGTCAGGAAGCCCAAAAACGGAATCAAGATATTTTGGCTCCATCTCCATTTCCTGTGGAAGGCCAGGCTAGGAAACAGATTAAATGGATTACATTAAATACAGATTAAATCCTGGCATGTACCCAGACACGACTTGCCCATTCACATTGCCAGTTGCTCAGTGCCCATGTGGCCAGAGTATTGCGTGAACAGTCCATGTTCAAGCTGGATGCAGCGTGGAAGATGTGGTAGGAAGGAAGTACCCCAAATTCAATTTATCTGCTGGACCACAGCTGTGGGATGTCACCACAAGGAGCCAGGACCCAACAGCAAAAGACCAAATGAGGGAAGCACTCAGGCCAGGATGTCTACACCACAGTAGGGCACAACTGAGCACATGTTAAAACACAGCCCAAATCCAGGTGTTTCCTAGCGTGTCCCAAACCTTGCTTCAAGCTTGCACCTGAACATCAGCTCATAAGCTTATAGGATGGCCACGAGGTGAAACAGCCTTTATCTGAATGCCTATGGCTGGATTTTGGGTTTTCTTTCCCCACAGGTTACATGCCTCACAATCTCTAGGGATGGATGGTGATGTGGAAATAAATCAGAGAACATTTTCTACTCAAGAAGAGCTGATAAAGATGCTGGAGACTCTAAGGTGGCTGAGTGGAGGGGCTGCAGACTATGCAAATGAAAGGGGGACTGAAAGCAGAGTCCTAGTAAAGTGTCATGTGTATGAGGGAGGGATGTGGGATAGTTGGACTGGTCCCATTAAGACAGAAAACTTCCAATCTAGCACTGCCTAATCTTGGATTTGAGGTAGAGTGATCTCACCCCAAGCACCTTTCTAACACCAAAAGCTGCTGACAATCTCATGACAACAACATTTATCATAAAGCAAGAGACAAAGTTCTGTGCAGAGTGTAATGATGTTTCCTAACACCGTTATTTCAAGGATGGATAAAAAGAAGCAATATCTACATTGGGCAGTTCTTCAGACCTTCAAAACCTTCATGTAGCATTAATGGAAGGGAAGCAGCTTCTACAGCCTCCTTCCCTCTCTTGCACAGAAGAGCCCAGGACAGGTTACATGTCAGTAACATGGTTCCTGTGTTACATGGTCAGTAGTCACTACAAAGTCTGGTTTTATGTTAATGCACCTAATGTTGCCACTGTATATGATTTAGAAGCCTCAGGCTTCTACTCTGCTTTCTGTGGCCTGGTATTTTCAGGCTCCTCACAAGTCAAAATGAGAAAAATGCATCTCATTTTTCAAAGGCCAGAACTGCTGGTGCAGAAAATAGCTAAGTGCTACGGACTGAGCCCTGCTGCTGCTGACGTTGGGATAAATCCAGCATCCCTCGCTGCCTTCAGCTGATTTACTCCCCATAGTGGTGTAACCAGAAGCAGAATTTGCCTCTTGCTGTTTTTCGATGGCATTAAGGCCTTTATAGAAAATCCTACAAAAAAGATTTAGGCGCCAACAAAATCTCCTGCTTTCCACAAATCTGTCTGAACTTACACTGCGAAAGGGAACGCAGGGGAACTGAAGCCACTTGCAGGGGATGGGGGACTCTCCAGCAGGGTCAGCTGTGCATATATTTACACATGATATTAGCAGGGAAAAAAAAAAGACAAAATGGGTGCATCATGACCCAAGGTGGTCCAAATGTTCTACGCTATCATTACTGCTGGGGTCAAAGGCGTCGCTGGTTGGTGACTTGATAAGCGTGATGAGCTAACGAGTGACAGCTTAATCAGCATAGATAATTCTTCTGCAATATATGAGATAATTACACCTTTTTTTTTTTCCCCCTGATTTCTAGAAACCTTGTGGGGTTTTTTTTTCACTCATAAATATGAGATAATGCCGTACAACTTGACCTTCCCAAACAAAGCTTTTGCAGAAAGCAGTGTAATATCCACTGGTTGTTCATGAATTTAGCTACCTGCTTATCTAGACTGTCTTTCTTGTCCACAGCAGCTGACCTACTGGGAAGAACACCATGAAAACTGCAAGAAAAACCTTAACAACTCATTTAATTTTGGTACACACGAATAAAACCCTTCAGGTTCTGAGTTCAGGGAGTTGCTCCTGTTAATTTCTGGGAGACACCAAGGGTAGAACAGAGACATCCACGGGGTCTCGTCTTTCATCTGCCAAGAAAGGACCCAGCTCCGCAGCACTTCTGGGAAAGGAAGCTACCTGCTAAACGCCGTGAGCCTTGTGTAACCCATCCCTTCACCTGGCACTTCCTTCCCCTGCCCTGGCCAAAATCACACCTCTGAGAGGCTGCCAGTAGGGCCCCCTGAAACAGCCGTTCTACCTAGAGGCTGGAGACAAAGAGGCACTGTTCAGACAGCCCCTCGGTGTTAAAAAAGGCCGTAGCAAAGCGGGAGGAAGGCAGGACAGTCTGCGGACTCCAGGGTGGCCGCCTTGAACCGCCGCGTTAGTCCCGCGCTCCAGACAAGATGTGTCAGAAGTCCAGATTGGAGGGTGGGGGATATCCTGTCTCCCACCTCCTTTGGCTCGCTTGATTTTCTCCCATCATGGGCCGGCTGGAATTAAAATAAAGAGTCAGGGCTGCGTGCTGCCAAATTCCCTCGGTCGTGGTCAAATAGGAACGGCTGCCCATCTCCGCCCCTCGCTCATTTGTTTGTGCCTGTAATAACTGGATTTCCCAGCTGGTCTCCCAGCCCAGGACCCGCTTAACTCTAGTGAGTAAACACGAGTAGGGGAATTCGGTCCAAGCGGGCAGGTGCAGTGGCTGGATAGCTTGTGGATTTCCCTTCTGCCGCGAAACAACAGTTACTGCACATATGTTGCAAAGATAAGCGCTGTTTGCCATCGGTGGAGGAAAAGCCAGAGGCTCGCTGCAATTTGGGAGCCTTGCTGTCAAAGAGATGCGAGAGCGAAAGGTGCGTGTGAAAATAAGGGAGGATGCTCTCTCAGCAGCTGAGGAGTGAAAGCTGAAGCATTTTGGCTTTGGCTTCTTGCAAACAGGGAGCGCATCTGCCCTGGAGATAGCGGGTGTGGAGTTACAGCTGCATCCAGCACTGACAGGAGCATTGCTGGAGTGTTAGGCTCAGGTTAGGCTTCACAAGGAGACTTGTTAAAACATAGGAGAGGTCTAAAAATTGCTGTAAGCACCAGTAGGGGTGCAAAAAAAAACCCCTTCGCAGTTCCATTTAGCAATCTACAGCTTAGCAGAGAGGAGGGTAGGCGGTAACTTGTCTGTAAGTACCCCATGAGGAGAAGATTTCTGACACTGGAAGGCTGATTAATTGAGCAGACAAAGCTGAAGTGAGCCTGAAGTGCTAAAAGCTGCAATTAGATAAACTACAACTAGAAGTAAGGTGAGTGGTCCTGAGTGAAGGGAATTAAACACTGGAGGAATTTGCCTGGGGTGGCAGATCCTAGTTCACTCCTCTGCAGGGGGATGGCCACACACATCACTTTCTCCTCTTGATGTTCCCTGTTTCTTTCCTGGTTCCCTTTTCCGGGGGGATGAAGGGAACATTAGAGCTTGAGATGACTTAAATGGCCCCCAGACCACGCATGGAGACAGAGACAATAACAAAGAGCCCAACAGAAGGTCCAGGCCAGCTGGGTTCAGTATTTACCTCCAGGATTCCTAGATCAGCCTGAAGCATTTGCTTTAGGAATAGAGACTCCAGGTTTCTTCCCCTGTCCCATGGAACTTTTTTGAGGGACTAAGACAGGGAGCATGGTCTGGCCTTATATATAACAAGTGATCCATCCACACGACCAGTCTTCCATCCACCAGCAACACTGGCCTTATTCCACCCCGTAAAGCAGCAGGCTCTCCTGAAGCCCTTGGACCTCCAAAAGGCCAAGGCTGGGAAGAGAATAAGACCTCCTGTTTCTAACAGCCTCTAATCCCTGCCCTCCATAATCAGTTTTAAAATGGCCATCAAATCTTCCCTCGGCCTCTAATTGAAAAAGTGATGTCAGCAGTAATCTGCTGCCCCAATTTATCCCCAGATATTTGGGCAGTTTGGGCTAATGCATTGTTTCATAAACATATGTTTTAAGGCAGCCGCGCGCGCAACCGCACAAAGAGAGAGCTCTGACCACACTGCACCAGTTACAGAGACTAATGCCTTAAATATTACTTTTAATACTAATGTCAGATTATTAAAAACATAATCCATTCTCCTGATTGGACCTAATGTAAGCAGGAGGATAAGAGGGCTTCTATCCATGCATTAACACATTTCATGGAGTGTAAAGCCACTTTCTTCCTCTTAAAACATAAGGCCAGCAACTAATAGACTCTGTACTTCAAGTGGGTTTTTAAAACATATTACATGGAAAGTTTAGTGAAAGTTAATCTGTCGATAAGTGTCGGCTGGAGCTGTGTGGGTAAACAAGAAATAAATGTAATTCACATGCAATTTTTTCCTGTTAAAAACCTGTCTGTGCACTTTAAAACATTTATGTTTAAATAGAACAGAGACCAGCACTAAGAAGCACTCAGCCCAAAGCAGCTTTGTGTAAATGTGTCGTAAGGGACTAAAATAAAGTAAGCTACCCAAATCTCCCAAAGATAAAGGGAGAAGGGCTCTGACCCCACATGAATTCTCCCCTCATCCCAACCACATGCCGTTCTTGGGCTTCATTCCCCTTCCCCCCTGTGCATCTCTTCATGGTGGCATTCCCCATCTCCCGCTGGGCTCGTCCACACATCTGCTTCGTGCCGGGCCAGCTCTGGGGCCCGGGGATGGTTTGGCAGATGTGGTGATGGGACAGCGTTCTTGGCACCCTGGTACCAGCTAGCGGGTCTGTCACCTCTCCATCACGTTCAGCCTCTGCCAGCCTCCTCCTTGCCAACAGCAGGAGCTCCTCAGCCACACATTCCCACTGTGGCGGGCTGGGTTCTTTCCAAAACTAGCCCACTTTGCACACGTCCTTTGCCCAACGTCTGGAGAGCAATTTGGAAAACCCAAACTGGGTTCTGAAGCAAAGACAGTATCCACAAAGGGCTGGTTTTTGCACAGGACCCACAAATTTGGTTAAACAGTCATTTTTAAGCAGCTTCAGCTCTTCGATGTTGGTAGAACCCAGGTGGCTGACCTTCTGCAACTCATTTAATTGCTTATTTTGAGGGGGGGGGGGGGGGCTGGCGGGGGATTCAGAAGGGGGCCTTCAGGGGGGGGGGCACGGGGGAAA
>WTSP01022378.1:5918-18740 GCA_025331215.1 Actenoides lindsayi | reverse complement strand
TCCCTTTTGAAATGTTTTTTTTTTTTTTTTTTTTGCTTTTTCTTCCCTTTTTTTTTTTTTTCCCCCCCACTTAAAGAGCGAACAAAACAAAACAAGGAAAAGCAGCGCCAAGCCGATCCTCTTAACCCAACGCTCTTACCCCGGGGAGGGCTCCGGCAGCACCGAAGCGCGCGGCGAAAACCCCCACGCGTTTTGTCCCGTTTCTTCAGAGCAACTCGAGCACATTGAAAGCCGCGGAGGGGTGTGCCCCCAGGCACTTGGTAAATCCACTGCCTTTGTCATAACAAGAACAAATCCCACCTTTGAAGTTTTTCCTTCTTGTTACAAGGGGAATGTCTTTTGTTTAATCCATTTTAGCCTTTAATGCCTGACCTGGATCAATCCTGTTGGGTAGATTACACACTACTCACGCCGACTTTAAACTACCCTACAGGGATTTTTATTTCTCGTGTGTGTGTGTGTGTGTGTGTGTGTGTGTGTGTGTGTGTGTGTCCCCCCACCCCAGCATTGGTGTGAGAATCTCAGCAATAATCGGCATTACGACTTTAGACCATCACTCACTTTGAAGGAGGGGACTGTCCTTTAACAAAGGGGCGGGAGGGGGAGGAAACCCTCAAATATCAAACAGATTTAATCAGCTTTGAGGTCTTTCAATCTCATATTCGTACGGGAGCTTTATTAGTTATGAAAATCAGTGCAGAACTTGGCTGGGCTCTGTGTCTCCATGTCCCTCTCTTTTGTTTCATGCTCCCTTCGAGATTGAACTCGCTCGTCCTTGAGCCTTCCCAGTTTCAACCTGGGGAAAAGCCTGGGAAATATTAGTCCAGGACTGCTGCAAACAAATTGTTAGAGTGTCCAGCACCCACACCACTGCACTGTCCTCCTCCATCCCATTGCTCATGCAAGTGGAAGACGCTGAAAACTGCTGCCAGGAGGAGCCAGGTGCCCTCCTTGGTGGCCCAGACCTGTGTGATGCCTCATGGAGGCTAAATCTACACATGAACCTGTAACATCCATCTCATTAAATCTTACATTAAGGACTTGCTGTAAAGAGAGGTGACCACAATTCTTGTCAGCCCCTTAATTTTCAAAAGAACCTGTTTGCTCTCTAACACCTGCTTACAGCCCATGTGTCCTGTACCAAAGCCTTCTCCTGCCTGCAGCATTTCTTTCCTTGACATCACTGAAGCATTGGTCATGCTGTAGGTCTTGTTGGCAGATTATTGTCGGCTTCCTCGCTTTTTGTAGGGGTTTAAGGCTAATCACCAGCCTTGTTCTTGAAGGGATACAAAGCAGCAGGGCTCAGGCACATGCAGGGGACCTCCAGAGGTGATGGCAAGCAGCATTTCCAGCCTTCCTCAGCTCCAGCACCAGGATGGAGCTATTAATGCTCCCATCAGCCTTGCTTTGCTCCTGGTGGTCATGCAGTCGGTGCTGGGGAAGGTCTGAATGACAAAGTCTCTCCCCAGGTGCTCCCTGTCCTGGAAAGCTCCAAGATGGAGACTCCTCATGGTCTCTTCATCATGTCCTTGGTCTTCCCACTCAGATCAGTTTTGCCCCAAGTGCAGTGGCTGCTGCTTTAACCTTTCCCCAAGGAAGGCCATCTCCTGCTCCAGGAGGCTCATAGACCATCTCCTCTCACCAGCCACGGCCCAGGATCACTTCTGTTCCTCACCACTGGACTCTAAGTTGCATATAATACTTTGAAGCACCGATCTGGACATGGTGCCGTTCCCCAGCACATGAGGCGGGACCACTCCCTGCCAGGGCTCACATGTGACTCCCTTTATAATAAATCCCCAAATTCAGTTTTTCTTTAGTGTCACATTGGCCTTAGGCTGCCATTTGCTCTGCTTTCACAACCCAGTCCCCAGTGCTGCTGCTTCCCCATCTCTTATCCATTTTATACTTGTGTGTCTAATTTTCCCCTCCTAACTGTACCCAAAAGCCTTGAGGAGTTTTATCTGCTTATTTCCAACCTTGGCTCATCAGGGTCATTTTGGATTCCTGTACAAAAGCTCTGATCTCTCTCCCTCTCCAAGCTCCCCAGCAGGCAAGCAGAGCAGGCAAGCTCCACACCAGCTCAGTGTCTCATCTGACCGAGCATGAGAAGGCAAATGGAAGAGATTAAATGACCCAAATATACCAGGGACATCTTGTATTGCAGCCCTTAACCCCACCCCCAGACCTCCTGAGCAGCCAGCCCTGCCACATGGGTAGATGCCCTATTGCCCCAGGGCACATCTGAGAAGCAGCCAAGAGAGAATCTAGGACTTTCCTATGAGTAGGGATGAAAGGGAGATGTGTCTAACTGCTGGGGTCCCAGATAATTAACGAGTTGTAACCAGACTCTGTGTCACAAAGCAGACCCTTTTTAGGAGCTGGGAAGACTGAAGATGTGGGACTCCCATCAGAGACCAATGAATGCCAAGATGAGATTTCGCTGAAGCTGGGTGACTCAGGGACATTTTCCACCCTTACTCCTCCAGCGTCTCAGGACCAGCAACCAGCCAAAGTCACCACAAGCCCCCATCCCACAGGAGGTGGGAACCATCTGCTCATGCCACCACCAATGGCCCCATTTGGGGACTTGCCAACAGGAGCCACCGAATGCCCACCAGGACCCTGCTGCATCACCCTTTTGGGGGAAAAGCAAAGAGTACAACCGTTTTACAGCAAAAATACCCTCCCTGGGTTAAAGTGACAGTGCTTAGAGCAGATGACTTTCCATCTCCATTCCTGACAGCATCAGCCTGGAGGATAAAGTGTATTTTTTCCTTGGCTTTAACAGGGCCAAGCCTCAGCAATGGAAGTGGCAGAACATTTTGGCACACGGAGCCAGCGGCCAGCTCAGGAAGGGGCCGGTTAGTCCCCAGACATCCCTCAGGACAGTTGAGTACGGAACCATCTTCTTTCCCTTTTTATGAGACTGAATATGCTTTGAAATTAGTAACCCACCATTAGCTCTCCAAATAGCTCTGAATCATTAGGGTCAGTACGTCTGCACTCCGCAGAATGAGCTTTTACCTGAATTAGCATCTCAAAGAGGCAGGACTCCCTTCCCTGGTTTTAATTCCAGCGTTGTGCTGCACATCAGGATGGTTTTGGTGGCCAATCCAAGCCCCGCATCCCAAATACATTCAGGGGAACCTGCTGGCTTGTTTAAAATGTTCTTTTTCCTTCCCATTCTTTACTAAATGCCTATTATATTAATGTTTAAAATCCATTTAAGTTCATCATGGGTGGCTTTGCGAAAGGACACCGGCTCCATCATTGTAATTAGATGATTTATTGCCCTCTCGTGGTGACACACGCTAACTAGAGAAGCTGTGATTTAAATTGGATGATCCTTCCAAGAGTGTTTGAGTGAGAAATAAAGGGAGAATTATTAATACTATTAGAGAGCAGCGGCGTATACGTGCGAGGGATAGACTGTGCTAGGAGAGGGATTAGCCCAAACTTGCTGGTTTGCAGCTGAGCGCTGCTTTCATGGGTGTGTGGCCTGATGTGGGACTGACATCTCCCGTCAGCTGGAGCTGTGAGCAGGGCAAGGTGCTGGCACAGCATAAAAACCGACACGTTAGCCAAAATCACTGGGTTTAGACTGGGAAGCCATGGGGAAACCACATCCCCAGGCTTTGCTGCTCCAGCCCAGCCAAGTGTCCCGGCTCTACCTTGTGAACAGGGCTGTCTCTGCCCTCCTTCCTTTTTGGGGGCTGCTAGCCACAGGAAGAAGTGAAGGTATTTAATATATATTTTTTAATATATATATATATTTAATTAAAATTTTAGTACTTCTCACCGATTAAAATACATTAAGCACTACCTGGGTTTACAAACCCTCTTCCCCTTGAGCACGCAGCCCTTCTCATCCCCACTCTTGGGAAAGGTAGATGAATTCCAAAGTTAACCCACTGCAAGATAATTTCCCATCGGTGACAGTGAATCCACATGAACATTTTTCACTGATTCAATTAAAAAACCAGGCAGGCCTGAACGGCAATAATTTGATATAAAACCCAAGTATAGACCTAGCCTGGAGCTGTTATTCAAATGCCTGGGTTAATACAGTGTAAAACCATGAGCACATCCTCTTACGATGGGGCTTAAATCTTTTAAGAGTGGCTTATATCAATCTAGTTTAAGTCAATTCCTCACCGAGCTAAGCTAAATTGAAAGAAGCACTCAGACCCCAAACACAGAGCCGGTGTCACCTAATCTCTTTGCATGTAGCAGTGGCTTCAGCCAGGAGCCTGCCAGCACGGTGGGAGAGAACAGGATACTGAGGAGCCTTGGCCTCACCCCATTGAGCAGCAGGGCAAAAAGTTTTCCAGTTTGATCCCTACTGCTCTTTACAAACACAGCTGTCCCCTCTTCATGGTCCCTTTTGCTGAAAGCCACGGTGTGACCATGTCCTTGCAGAGGACAGGGGTCTCCAGTTGACCATGCCTTGGCACTGAACCTTCATCCCCAAATCATCTGCTCTTCAAACTTTGGAGAAAATCTCTAATGTTGGGCTGGTCCAAAGCAAAGGGCAAGGCTAAAAACCAGCAAGAAATGTTTTCCTTGCAAGATGTAATTGCTACAAAAGAAGTGCCAGAGACCTGGAGAGATGGATGTCCTGTGACCTCCAAACAATGTATGTGCAAGGGGGGACTTTTCAGTAGCAAAGGGAAAATAAAGGTAAAAAGGTTTTCTCCTACCTGACACAAAGCCTGGTGGCCACACAGCAGCTCCATGCTCAATTGCGCAAGCTTTGCCATCAAACTTGGGTCACGCTGGCTGGCAGTAAGCCCAGGAGCTCCCATCGGGAGCATCATGAGCTGCACAGAGATGAACTTTGAGGTAACGACATCAAGCTTAGATCATTGTCATAGTCATTATGAAGCTCCTTGGTTGGGTCCCATGAGCACATGGGCCATCAGCCTTGGATATGTTGCCACCCTTCAACTCTGCCCTCTTCACCACCAGGAACCCCACCCCTGCACTGGGCAGCACCTTTCCAAAAGACAGAGGCAAATGTTGTGACCTCCAAATGCTGCCTTTCCATGTGTTCAGTCACGTACACCTCCTGCCCTCTGCATCCCTTACCAACAACAGGAAGGAACCATAAAGTCACCGCTGGTGAAATCATCCAAATCCCTTGGAAGATCCTCAGGAGATTAAATAGACACCACTTTGAGGGTCTCGCCATTCATCCCACTCTCAGAACTGGAGTTACAGTTTGGGCAGGACAAAAGCCAATCTTTAACCAATTTCATGTGCCCTCGTGTGCCTTTGGGTGAGCGATAGTTGGGAATATAAAGCCATATGGAAAAAATAACCCTCTGCAGAGTGATGCAGAGTAAGAAACCTGCTGCTGAGTGCTTTGAAGACCAGTAAATAACTAAAAAGTCATGACAGACAGCAGCACCACTTAAACACAGGGATTAAGGAAACCGTAAGATTTGACCTGAAGAAACTCCCCTGTCCTTCTACAGACCTCCTGGCCAGCCCATCATCCTGGTTATCCAAGAAACGAGCTCATTTACCTCCATGGCAGAAAAATGCCCAGGGCGAGCAGTTTTGAAGGACCAGCGTCTTGACTGTGGTGTTGCTGTTTTCCTTGCAAGTTTTGGGTGTGCTCAGCACAAAAAGGACCAATGTGTAATTAAAAAGTATCCCCAGCTACCCTGCAGCCCTGCTCAGATGCTCCCACTACTCAGAGGTATCCATAAGGTTCTACTTACAGTTATCATGAGGGAAAATCTTCCTTCCTGTGAAGGGTGGCAGAGCCTGGCCCAGGCTGCCCAGAGAGGTTGTGGAGTCTCCTTCTTTGGAGAGATTCCCAACCTGGCTGGACAGTGCAATCCTGGGCCCCCTGCTCTGGATGACCCTGTTGGCAGGGGGAAGTTGGACCAGATGATCTCCAGAGGTCTCTTCCAATGCCCACTGTGCTGGGATTTTGTGATCCGTAAGGTTCTTTAGGCTTGGGAAAGAAGCATCAGGTACTTGCACAAACAATATCCCTTAAAGATAAGGGAGTCAATTCTTTATCTCTCTTAGCAGCCAGAAGGTGTCCCGGGTTTCTCCCGAGTGATCCCGTATCTCGTTCTGGCCGTACCGTGCCCGAGCCTCCCTGCGCCATCCGGTCTTGGACATTAGATGGCAGCAGCGCTCAGGGATGGAGGGGACCGGGCAACAGCATCTCCCCCCCCGCCGCCTCCCAGCCCCTTCCTCTGCACCAGCCAAGGACCTAATCACCAGGGTTAGGTCAGTTCTGTAGCCTAGAAAGTTTTGCTCCTATTGTGCATTACCGGGCGGCAGCGAACGCTGGACGTTGGCAGAGAACGCGAAGCCCTTTTGGAAAGTGGCTTTGGGTTGTCAGTGTTATCCCCGGATGCGTTGCTGCCTGTGGTCTCCAGAGCACCTTTGGGATTGATCTCAAAGCAGCTCTACCCCCGTCCCAGGCTGAGGCTGGAAGAGAAGGGGCTGGTCAGGAGCACTGGATGGTGCTGAGCTTGTAGGTGGCAGGGGCAGAGTGTTGGGCACGGCTCCTGCAGGTTGGGGCTCCGGCAGAGCTGCAAAGAGATGCAAGGTCACCTCCTGCCTCCACCCAAAGAAGTCATCTGCTGGGGAAAAAAAACACAGGAAAAATGTTGCTTTTTATAGTACAGCGGTGGGGCACAGTGGGGGAGAGTTGGGTACCCTGCTGTAAGCCTGCCTTTTGGAAGCAATTTGCAAGAGGAAAAGTGATGCTCTACCTCCAGACAAGGGTTTCGGGCTAACCGGTCTGGATGCCACAGCATTCTGGTGTCATCCGTACCAACACCCCACAAGCACCCTTCTTCCCAGAGACACGACGGCAGCAAAATGAGCAACTCTCTGAAACCAACTGGCCGAGGAGGGACGTTCTGCCAAGTCTCGGGCCCGAGTTAAGAAATCCCCGCAGCTTTCCAGCTTCACGGACGGTGTTCAGGAGATGCTGGGGGTCCTTCTTCCTGGGGCCAGGTGTTCATCCTGAGGCAGAGAGGCCGTGGCTGCCACCCCGGGTTGGCAGTGGGGTGATGTGCAGCCGCTGCTCCATCGCAAGCACCGGAGCGTGGCCCCGGCTGCCGGGAGCCGGCTGTAAACTGCAATGCGGTCCTCTGCTCACAAACCACCTTTCAGCCCTGCACCAGATCCCGCCGGCTGGGAGTCGGGGGGACGGCCGTTAAATGGGCATTTTCATAAACAGTGATATTTGCAGCCCTGCCTTTCTGTTCCCATCAGGAACAGATCATTATTTTGTAAAAAAAAAAAAAAAAAAAAAGATAAAAAAATTGGAGGAAAGTAAAAAGCTCCTTGGCTGGTGCCACAGCAAATTCACAGACACGTGGGGAGGACTTGTAAGGCACAGCATTTGGGGGTTTTTATCTGACGTATCCGCTCGCTCAGTTTCACATTGTCTTATCTACCATCCCAATAAGAGCTCCAGAGAAAAACCCAGCAGAGAAATTAGCAGCCAATAGCTATTTTATCAGGGCTGTATGAGAAACACGGGGACAGAGAGCAGCGTGTCCTTTGGCCCCTTGGAGATAGGGGTGCCAGGAAACCAAAGGGCTGTTTTACAAAACAGGTCAGAAAGATGACGTAGCTTTTTTTTGTTTGGTTGGTTGGTTTTTCGTGGTACCATTTCTGCAAACGCCTGGCACACCCATACCCACACCCCACAGGGAGCAGCAGGTTCAAGCCCTGGTAACCAGAGGGTGGTTGACCATGGAGTGACTAGAAAGTCTTTGCCTCAGCAAAAAAAAAGGTGTTTGGGTTTTTTTTTTTCCTGGCTGAACCCTCATCTGGTTTTTCTCCAGAGCACAAGAAAAGATGCTGATCGTCAACTGCCTACAACATTACCTGCACAGCAGCACACAGAATCATAGAGTTGTCTGGGTTGGCAAAGACATTTAAGATCGTTGAGTCCAACCATTAACGCAGCACTGACAAATCCACCACTAAACCACATCACTCAGCACCGTATCTACAGATCTTCTAAATACCCCAGGTCCCTGAGCTGCTCCTCACCACACTTGTGCTCCAGCCCCTTCCCCAGCTCCGTTGCCCTTCTCTGGCCATGCTCCAGCCCCTCAATGTCCTTCTGGGAGTGAGGGGCCCAACACTGAACCCAGGATTTGAGGGGCAGCCTCCCTCAGTGCCAGGTGCATGAGAACTATCCCTGCCCCAGTCCTGCTGGCTATACCAGTGCCGACAAGCCAGGATGCTGGTGGCCTTCTTGGCCACCTGGGCACTCTCTTGCTAATCTTCAGTTGTCTGTTGACCAGCTTCCCCAGGTCGTTTTCTACCAGTCAGCTTCCAGCTGCTCTGCCCCAGCCTGGAGCATTTCAGGGGGTTGTTGTGACCCAAGTGCAGGACCTGGCACTTGGCCTTGTTGAACCTCATCTCACTGGCCTTGACCCATTGATCCAGCCTGGCCAGACCCCTCTGTAGAGCCTTCAAACCTCCAACAGATCCATACTCCCACTGAACCTGGTGTCATCTGCAAAGTGACTGAGGGTGCCCTTGATCCACTTGTTCAGATCATCGATAAAGGTCCTAAACAGAACAGCAATATCCTTGAGTTTCATCCTTACGTTTTATTGTTGAGTTTTAAGTTTTTCTTAATGCCTATGTATCAGAACTGCATCAGGTCACCTAGAAACAGTGAGAAGGCTACTGAGAGGCAGGTACTACTCCTGTGTAGAACTGTCACACCTCAAGACAGTCTGCAGGAGGCATTTCAAGTTTTTGCTTGTAGGTGGCAGGATTTCTCATGGGAAAAGAAAGGTTTCCCAAAAGCAGCTTGGCCAGTGCTCATTACCAGCAGGAATTGCTTCTATTAGAGACCAGCTAGAGAACACATGGGTTTAAGGGTTTGGCCATGGAGAGGCCTTGCTACTGTAGTGGGAAGCAGGTACGGTTCCATCGCGCTGAAAGACAGGCTCTGGAGAGCCACCAGCTGAATGTTGCGTAGAAACCGTTGTATTGCCAGAAACTGGGGGGGCTGGGGCTGCCACTCGGGATGTCCTGTCAGAACCTCTGCCACGTGTGGCTGCTTGGAAAGTCTGTGCTGACCTGAAATGGTTCTTCCCCCAGGAAAGCTCCAGCAAAAATGGCAAAATTGCCTCTTATTTTCTCCTTGGAGAAATTGAGGGAGACACGTGATAGGAAGAGTTTCATTTGCTTTCCCTTGTTAGACTTAAAATGTAATTCTAGGGAATAAATGATTTAATGCAATTTCAAGCTATTGCCCAAAGTTCCAGTGGAACTGTGTGGTTTACTTCAGCCTAAGTACGTGAGTGATGGTTTGACTTGGTAAAGCTCCACAAACATATCTTTGGCAGGTTGTTAAAGCGATGCAGGGATTTGTGTGTCTCATCCCCATGGCTCAAATGGCAACTGAGTGGATTATTTTTCCCTTTTTGACTTTGCTTCGTGTTCCTCAAATGGAAAATTGTCATCCATTGTTTTCCATACCTTCCTTCTTTACATTTGTGCCAGGAAAAGCAGGTGAGTCCTGTGAGCCATAGCTCTAGGTGTTCATTGTGTGCTTCTGCAGGACTTTTCCAACCTAAATGATTTTATGATTAAACCTTATTTTTTCCTCCTTTAAAACAAATAGGGTTTTGCATTCTCTTGCGGAATAAACCTCAATTGTATCTAGTTCTAAAGGATTTATCTTTTTTTTTCCCTTTGCACATCTACATCCCCTCTGCACATCCGAAGTGTCAGCCTGAGAAAATAAATTCTTTTGCAGTCTGTCAGGGCATCGTGCTGCAGGCCAAGAGGCTGTTTCATCATGGGCATTCAGATCATCCCGAATTTTGTGACTGCAGTCTGTTTTAATGATTCCAAATCCAGAGTTTTAGGCTTAAGCTGAGATCCTTAAAGTTTTTATATCTACTGAGGCTTTATTTTAGAAATTAAATTCCCCTAGGGAAAAAAACTACACTTAAAAACCCCATTTATTTCAGTGCAAGGTAAAGGCCTAATTATGTTTGTTATTTGGAAGCATCCTTCTAAGACACAGAAGAGAAGTCAAGGGCTGCACTAGTCCCTGCACCTTCACCAGAAAAAAGCCCAAAACATTCCCAGCATGTTTGGTTTCCACGGGAGATTAGTTTTCAGAGAACTATTGTTGGGAGTCTACATGGATAACATAGGATTTGAATATGTTTTGTGCATGAGTACAACATCTATTTATATATATGTGTGCGTGTGTACATTTTTTTCTGTTTGGTCATAGTTGGAAGCATTTCTGAAGGTTCCAAGTCCCATGTGTTTGTAAGCAAATACATTGCTTCTGCTCCTCCTTCAGCAGTATCTGTTTCTATAGCATGTGATGTGACCTTGTTCTAGTGTAGCATAATATCTGACAGAAATGAGAATCAGGGAATCATTGCATTGCTTCAGTTGGAAAAGACCTTTAAGATCATTCAGTCCAACCATTTCTCCTGCGCCACCAGGGCACCACTAACCCATGTCCCTCAGCACCACATCTCCACGTGGGGCTTGGAAACCCCTCCAGGGATTATGGGAACTCCACCACTGCCCTGGACAGCCTGGGCCAGGCCTGGACAACCCTTTCCATGAAGAAATTGTTCCTCAGTTCCAACCTAAACCTCCCCTGCCCAACCTGAGGCCATTTCAACAAAGGAATCCCATTCAGGTTTGCTTTTGGGCCAAATGAGCCTGTTGGTAGTTTTCTCACTGAATTTTGAAGTGCTGTCTTTTAGCCTCCAGGAGAGGACTATTGCAAGCAGCTGATACAACAAATTGCAAAATCAGTCTGAAAACTCATCTCTGAATTCCAATGGTTTTAAGCCAGGCCTTTTAAAATGGAGATGTTGTCTTAAATATTATTTTTTCATATAGTGAACATTGTTAGAACAAATTTCCACATTAACTTAGGACACACCTAATCCCACATGGCATGCAGAGAATCCCTAATTTCTTGGGAATTTAGCTATTTACAGGAAAACAATTTGTGCACTTAGTCAACCATCTTAGTTCATTTTAACTTTTATACCTTAGTTTTATCCCTGTACTGGTCATTTGTGAAATGATAGAGAAATAGACTGCAAACATTCAAATCTCTCCATGTTTGTTTGGATTTTTTCCAGAAAATCTGAATTAACAGACAAACTAACAATCAAAAATTGTGTCCTCCATCAGAAATTTAACCTTGTCAAATTAGCAGGTGATGGCTCTGGGAGGTGTTTTACCCAGCCTCACCAGTACTGTTGGATAAAGTCACAAACTTACTTCAGAAGACATTAGCTGAGAAATAACCTTATTTATCACTAAATCACCTTATTTATTTTTATTTATGGTGGCAAAAAGAAAGGGGCATAGCGTCAGATGACATCACTGTAGGAAAAACTCCAAGAACACATCGTAGAATCACAGCCTGCTTTGGGTTGGAAGGGACCTCTAAAGGTCATCTAGTCCATTGAAAGTTGACTTTCAGTGTGAGTTGTTTCAGCTTCTTTGGCCGTGACTCCATTGTTGAATTATTCAGGTGCTGCTCTTGCTGGCTATACTTTTGTCACTATATGTCAATGTTGAATATATGTCAGAAAGGTTAACAGTTGTTTCTTGAAGGGAGAACATCAACTTCCCATACAGCTGGGATGCTCAGCAGTCTAGAACATGGTGCCTGGTAAATCTTTTTTCATGTCCGCTATTTTTCCCCAGTAGCATTGGTATTACCTGAGAATTGCTGTTCTCCTTTTACAAAAAAAGGGGATTTTTGTTTTGGTTTTTTTTTTCCATGTGAAAGTAGCAGAAATTTCATTTTAGTCAGAACTCTCATAGGAGTGGATACTAGAAATAGCCCAAGTGCTGCTAGGGGTACAACACAGCTTCCGCACCTGGAGAGAAACACAGTTTGTATGAATCCATAATGCAAGGGGGTTTTTAAGAGGCACTTTGAGGTGACTCCCCATACTCTCAACACAGAAACGCTATTTCAGGGCAAATCCTAGTCAAGCAGAGTATAATCACATTAAACCCAGAAAAGTCCTTACCTAGCTGAGAAAGGCAGGAAAAGAAAGCAGATATATTCTCCCCAACCCAGTTTAGTTGTGCCTTCTTCAGAAGGTTAAAACTCACACCCATGTGGCCACAATTTTGGCAGAGAATAAAAATTTTTCCTAGTCCCTGAAGCATAGCTGGTAGAACAGGCAGCATGGGAATAGCCCCACATCAGTGCAAGTGCTAAATCTGAACAGAATAGAACTTGATGGAATAAACAGAAATACTGCTGTCTGTTCTTTCTCATGCCCTATACCAAGAAGGAACTTTCACCCCATTTTTGGTGCTAGGGGACAACCATTGGCCCATTAAAACATGGGCACATCACAGAGAAGCTAGCAGAAGCCAGCTCTGTTCCTTCAGTCTGGCCAGGACATAATTTGTCTGTCTTGGTGCTGTGCTCCTTGTCTCCTCAGCAAGCCAAGTTTCCTTCAGTGAGCTGCAGAATATTCCAACACATGGATAATCTTTTGACCTTCTAAAATGAACTCTGGCTGGTTTTGCTGTGGTTATCTTTTCTTGTGGTGCTTTTTTCTGTATAAAGATCTGTTCATTTGCACAAACAGTACGTATTTAATTTGTGGTGCTGCTTATGTCTTAATAAACTAACTGGTGTCGGATCCAAAGTAGGTAATAGTTTCTTCAAAAGACTTTCTCTCGTGACATCCCCCCTGCAGTGCTGGGTCCAGCTCTGGAATCCTCAGCACAGCAGAGACAGGGACCTGTTGGAGCAGGGCCAGAGGAGCCCCAGCAATGCTGGGAGGGCTGGAACCC
>WTSP01022377.1:11790-30126 GCA_025331215.1 Actenoides lindsayi | reverse complement strand
TAAAGAATGTCTGGACTGGGTCAGACCAAAGACTTACCTACACTACCTAGGCTGTGAAACCAGCCAATACTAGGTATCAATGGAATAGCATAAAACCAGAATGAGTACACACTAATATTCACTCCTATATCAGGTGAAAACTGCAATAACAATTTGATTCCTAGCACTGTATCCTCTCATCACCACCTGCTGATGTTTTCCTCATGTTAGTTTTAACTATTCCAAATTATTCTAGAGCGTACCAATATGTATACACACTCTGGGCTATATTATGCATGGATGTTCCTTTGTGTTTACAGACATTTAATTTAATCTACAATTTTATCAACCACTTATTCAGCACCACGAATCCCCACTCATATTCAGCGGCATTGTATTGCTGAAATATGCATCAAACTCCTCCTCTTTTCACCTTGATTTGTGCTACACATTCCATATAGGTTTTGCAAGTTCAACTGAGAAAAATTCCACAACTCTATTCTCAAATCACAACTGACTTCATTAAATAGCTCTGTTTACCCAAGTATGCATTTTTAAATCAATGATTTAGGAACCAAATTACTTTTATCTCCCCATTTAATCTGAACTGAACGAGTGAGATTATTTTCCATAATCAGCTCTTCTATGATAGGCTTATAGTAAACAAGTCTCAGTTCTTTCTGACCCAGTGACAGCGTGATGAAGTCTGTTAACTATCACAGACCGAGAACAAATGCTAGGGATTCTGATAAGAGGGAAGGCAAGATTCACTGTAACACCAAAACTCCCAGCAGCATCGAGCTCTCCAATCACATCCATACTCAGAAATTACATGGGAAGTCATTACATAGTAGATTGACAGTGCTACCTGAATGCAAATAATTTTACTATTTTCCCAAAATGTATTTGGCTAAACCAGACTTTTGTAAGTACATACTCAGACACTCTATTTCTGTAAAATGTAGCATTTTCAGGAGGAGGATTTGCATCATCACACATGAAAAATGCAAGAATATCTATTAAAGGTTCTTGTAAAACATACTGGTCTACATTAGCTCATTTTCATCAACTCAATTCACCTCTTAGATTAGTCTTTTAACTAATTACATTGTCCATCTTATTACTGTTATAACATTCTCCTGTTTGTTCTTCTAAGATATATCCATTGCTGAACACCATTTAGATGAACTTGTGTGCTCCTTCAGTCCTTAAAATCAGTCATGGAGACTGTACAAACCTTCACCAGTCACTTCCCTCATTTCACTGTCTGAAGCTTTTACTTATTTTTAACTACAACTCTAAAAGCAGATTATTCCAGACAATTACGTGGTCTCTGTCCATTGAAAAAAAAATAAATCCTCATTTTTCCAAAAGTTGAGTTTTACAGACTTGCAGAAAATTTCAAGATGTTCTCATGCCACTGACACTTCCTTGCCTTGTTGTACTTCATTCTACTTTTCTGTGGATTGAAATCAATCCACTAAAAATCAAACAAGCCCAGCACCTTGTTTTCTAAGCTTCATTTAAGCAGCTTTTACCTACTTTATCAAGAGGCTTAGATGTGATGTCTAGGACTCTCTTTCTTTCCTACCAAGACCTTATGTGAAAGTCTGTGGATCCAAATAAGTCTGTCAATTTAGTTTAATATGGAGTCTTGACCAGGTCCTGTCAGCCACTGCTAGAGCTCCGACCCATTCTGGTGTGCAGCACATCAACCCAACGTGCAATTAAGAGCTTTCACAGACGGACTGCTGCCATTGTCATCTTTTTGATGCCATGTCACCAAAACCTCAGTAAAACAGGTCTGCTGTTGCAAAGCAGGAAAAAAAGTTACAGAACTACTTATATCCTTCTGCTACAAGGGATACATGTTTGGGTCCCCCTTCTATAAGAAAATGAAAGAAAGCAGATGACTCAAGACTTTGCAGCTCACATTTCAGCTATAATATAGAAATGCTTTATGAAACTTTTTTCTCACAAATGCCAATTATCTTTGCAAGCACTAAAGCACTCTCTCCAGTTAGATGAAACTGTTATCTGTCCCATACTAGAAGTAAATGCAGTGATGAATATATAACTACTACAGTACTAGTCTATCCAGCAAAAGCATCCAAATATCCCAGGGAAAATGAAAAATGAATGCTTACAGGAAAAGAAAAAAAACCCAAAGCAAACCAAACAAAAAAAACCCCAACCCCTACAAACCCCAAACAAACAAAAAACCAAAAAAACCCCAAACCACCAAACCAAACCCATCAAACTCCAAACAAACCCATTAAAAAAAAAAAAAAGTCACTGACCAGAGTCAGATATTTGAAGTAGGCAGTTAATGTACCAGCATAACCATATTTCTGACCTCTTGTTTACTCCTTTCTTTTGAAAGAGCTTCTGCTCATGAACTAAGCCTGTGTATAAGTAATATAAGTAATATACTTAACATGTTTTGTCACATGTGTATGACAAGCATCTGTAACTTTTTATAACTACAGTGGTCTTACACAGAAGCTTTTTTAAGTCTTGCTAAACTCTTAACAACAGCATTAGACTGAAACAGAAGGAAGCTCTAAAAATGCACATGGTTTATGTTTTCACCTTTACATTTTAATAGGAGAAATTAAATTTATTTGAAAGAAAACGCTTGGGGGGAAGAAAAAAAAATAACAAAGGAGCTACCACAGTATACTTAATGATTAATTATTTTGCATATATTTATCATGTCTGCCTCTGTTTCTCTCTGACTCAGTGGTCACTCTGGGTCAGACCAACAGTCTACCAAGTTTTGAATTATTTATATGCAGCACACAATACCATGGATTATTTCTTCATTATTTCTATCCTAGATATACTAGATTTACTAGTACTGCTTTCATTCTACCTTACATTGTTAGAGGATACTGAGTTGCCTAATACTTTCTTAAAGTATCTCCTTCTTTGATTCTGTGGCCAATGCCCCATCCCTGGAAACATTCAAGGTCAGGTTTGGATGGGGCTCTGAGCAACCTGATCTAGTTAAAGATGTCCCTGCTCACTGTAGTGGAGTTGAACTAGATGACCTCTAAAGGTCCCTTCCAACCCACAACATTCTATGATTCTATGATTCCTAGCAATGAAGAGGTTGTCATCTTTGCTTTAATTCTATTTGCTAAGAAAATTTTCCTAGAAGATCATTCAGTATATCAAGCAACCTGTGATAATATCATGTTGCATGTGCTCAAGAAATTTAACATTTATTCCCACTCGAAGAAGAAAATTAATACAACAGACTGATGTTCTGACTTGCTTCATGTCATTAGTAATACTGAAACAGTAGCTTCTTCACATTTTTTATGATCTGCCACAAGCAAACATTTTAGTTATATCTTTTGGTATTATTTCATTATTTTGTTCTCAGAATGGAAACATCTAATCATCCTTTCCAAACATCTCACCTTCACAAAAATACAAGAGAGATGAAAACTAGCTTTGCAATAAAAATCACCATGTTAAGATTTTTTTTTTCCAGTGCCACTGTATCTGAAAATCCTCACTCAGAGACTTACTACAGTTTCATAGCCAAGTCTGCAAACATCTTTCCACAAGATGAACTGGATTTGTAAGTCTAGAAACAGATGACATATCAACATATCAAAATCAATGCAATTTAGGTGAATGAATCTATATGAGATTATAGGGGCCTCTAAAATATTCCACAAAACTGTAACTTTTACAGTTACAGTTATTTAACTGTGACTGCAACTTTTCCATGTCACAAATTCCTGGAAAATATCTTGTAAGATGATTTCCACTTCCTGCCAAAAATTATAAAGTGTCAGGGGTTGGAAGGGACCTCTAGAGATCATCGAGTCCAACCCCCCTGCCAAAGCAGTATCACCTAGGGCATGATGCACAGAAACGCATCCAAACAGGTTTTGAATGTCTCCAGAAAAGGGACTCCACAACCTCTCTGGGCAGCCTGTTCCACTGCTCTATTACCCTCACAATGAAGAAGTTCCTCCTTATGTTGAGGTGGAACCTTCTATGCTCAAGTTAGAAGACGAGACAAAAATTGTTATGCTCTTGCACTGAATACAGCTAACTCATATTACTTCGGACTCTGAAGATTCATGTGAAAATTAAAAATGTCTTTTCATGCTCAAAAGAAGTTTTCACAGAACCAAGCAGACCAGATCTCAGTTTGAATACCAAATACAGTAAGAATCCATAAATCATGGTTTAAGCTACCTGTCCTCCAGGGTAGCAAATGGTCTGGCAGACAGCCTTGGAAAGGACCAGTTGCTATTGAACGTGCAGTAGCACTACCACTGCCTTTACACATGGAATGTCTGGAAATCTCCCTTCTGGATCACTTTGTTCAGGCAATTTTTACCATCTACAAAAGACAGCAAGTAGGATATACACAACTAAAAGCACAAATGAATTGGCTAATATATGCAGTAGTTAACAAGGACTTACAAGCTACTATTATATGAATTAATTTGCTCACCACCCCCTTTGAGACACCTGTTGAACCTTTGCTATCCAGGCAAACACTAAGTCTGGCAGGAAGCCTTCAGTGTTCCTTGAATCCTTGAAGATACAGAGTCATCATCTCTTCCCCTTGAATCCTTCAGTGGTTTCAACAATTTTACCTGTCTCTGATTTTACCTTTCGTATCTCAAGATCCTACACATTTTCCAAAGCTCCTTCTCAGAACCTGGTTTTCACACGTCTGAGATAATGTGACAGAGCTGTACTGTATCAAAATATGCCTTCAATCACAGAAAGATTAAACTCTGCCAAAAGAGTTACAAGAATATGCTACAGAAGTATATCTTGGTCAATAACATTGCTCAAGAAGAGAATCAATAGATTTGTAAGACTGGTACTCTCCCCACTAATTAGCCTGCTAAGTAACCAGCTAAGAATTGCCCTGGTCTTGTATAAAGTTTCATAATAGCTACATGCTGAAAAATAAACTTCATTTTCATTTTTTCCTAGTAAGTCTCTGGTTACTATTATAACTCTTGCAAATAATGCATGTTTTTGTTTTCTTGAAAGAACTATGCATTTATTGAAAATGCCATCCAAAAACATATATAAACCTCTGTGTGCATGACAACCATGTTTACTTTCTTCACTCCATATCTTAGTTTGTAACTATTTTAAAGTGGTTTCTGAAATACAGATTTTTCTCTTTACTAGACAAACCATCCTTTCCCAGAGATGCTTGCTTTTCTTCCTTCTACATTTTGCTTTATTTATCATCTGGTATATGACTTAATTTCTCTGTCCGCAATATATCTGTACTTGATATACATCTGCAGAGCAAGTCACAAGAGTTACACATTGTCTTTTTTTCTTATATTTTAATTTCAAAAGCATTTCATCTACTTTAAATATAATGCTCCTTTGCAAAGGCTCCCTTTCATGTGTAATTATTCCAGACATTACAGTAGTACCATCACTGTGCACTTGCATTCTTTCATTTTTTTTAAATGTAGATCCATTGTTTCTGGCAATTAAATTAAGGTCATGCAATGTATATTCAGAGCTATATAGAACTGCCTATAGATTTTCCAGCATAACAATAATTAGCTAATGTTTTTACAGCACTTTGAAGTTGTAAATCGCGGTGTAAGTGCTCAGTATTCTTATCACGGCTTCAGCGGTATTCAGGGCAATTAATATTATAAAACTGCTGGTCATCCAAATACTATTACTTGCTGTGAGCAGATGGTTTAAATACAATGCACAGGTAACGACTGACCTTTACAATACAATGGTACAGTCACCACCACAGAGTAGAGTACATTAGCCAAACACAGCTGGCTTTACTGAGGGATGTAAAAGTATTCATGTTTTCTACATTACCTCTTGTCATTTGAGTCAGGAGGGCTTTTCCTCTGGTAATAACCATAATGCAAATCTCCTTCTTAAATGCTATGTGCGCTAACAACCTCTACTGTTATAAAAGTCCTAACATGAATACCACATAGGAGATTTACTAAACTGGTACTTCACAAAGTTCTATTGACTAGTAACTTCTGTCTCTCTCACACACATTTACTGACACTATTACTTAGTTTCTTCATAGTGATGCTAGAGGTAAAGAAAGCAAATGAGAGAAGAGTTTGCAAAATTACTCAGCACAGGAGTGGGCTATTTGCCTGAGGTTTAAAAGTAGTGATTAGTTTGGTCCTCTTTGCTATCAGATTGCAATCACCAAGTTGTGTTTTAATTATTTCAGTAACTTACACTCTGACAAGTCTGTAGCATGTACCTATGAATGTGCGTTGTATGTGACATGAAATATGTTGCAAATCTGCAGTATTTTTACATATATTTTAAAAGGAAAAAAACTAAAGGAAAGTCAAGAAACACTGCTGCACAAGCTTTTCTGTTTCACTACACACTGACACCTGCGTTCAGCCATATCCACAGCAAAGAAGGATGCCATTTATCTTTTATAATAATACGGAGTTCTCTGTCAGTGTAGGGTCACTGAAATGAGTAATAATCCCACCACTGTCTAAGGTACAACCAGCGGGGTCCAGGTCAACAGGCAAGCAGACAATAATTTGCCCAACAACACTGAATTTCATCTGCCCGCAGCCTCTATCTACTGATTATACAATCAATACACCTCAGATGAGAAGAGCTAACAACTGACCGGGGCAGATCAATGCTAGCAAATAAGCGCTTCATGACAAAAAGTTTGATAATTACCATTCTGAAGCCGTGTAAATGTTGTTTCTATTGTAACGACATTCATGATGATACTGCTATGATTGCACTGTTATTATAGGTTTAATGTTAGGCAATCAAGCTGCAGTGGTCTAGATATCAACAAACAGCATCAAAAGAAAACATCAAATTGTCCCTATTCTTCTGACATTGTAGCTGCAACATTTTTCTATGTTAGTGGCCACAAATGAACAATAATAAGTGACAATTTAGTGAAAAATACTATTTTCACCGCTTACAAAAGTCATACAATATAGATTGATACAAGTATGATTATTTCTGGACCCAGAAGTAGAAGGGACACCCACTTAAACCAGAGGATTAAAATTAATTCAGCATTGTGCTCTTTGTTTCACATGCAGTGGTTCAGAGCTCTTAATCTGCACTTCAACTAGTCGTAACCCAAAAGTAAACACAGTTTTGCTTAGTTTATTTATTACTTTTGATACTACACATTTGATTTTTTTTTTTTTTTAAATTCCTGAAGTCCTGGTTAATTCTAAATACTCAGCTTTTAAGAGAACCAGTCCTGCCTGTCTGTCGATGGCTATACTGACTCTGGTTAGTCCCTTGAACCCTCAAGACAGAGCAACGCTACTGGGAAACAATATTGAAATGTGAAGAAAATTGGGACTTGATAAAACAAGAGCATGTAGAGCTGTGGCAGCTTCAACTCTGAAGCTATATAAGTTAAATACTATATTTAATATTTTATGTCTAAGCCTGCAAGAAGACATCTCAGTAGCAAAACATGTTCTCCCCATGGTCACTTTAAAGGTAGAAGCACACTCAGCTGCATAGCTCTTCAAAAACATTTGAGTCATAGCAAATCATAACTATGATATCTGCAAAGATATCTCTGTTGTTGGCATTTCATGAATTAAAGTTTTAATTGGGTCTTTCACAGACAAAACACAGATGCCTCCAAAAGTCTGCAAGTTACCTGTCCAAAACTTTTAAATCAGTGACTGGCCAGATGTGCCACAACCTAAGGGAAATCACCTACCTGTCCAAGGAGCTAGAGATGTCAAGCAACAGGGATCAACCTAAACCTTTCACAGTCAGCAATACACATGTGATTTGAACTAGCTTGAACTAAGGTTTCCCTTTCAGCATTTCCTCCTAAAAACATCTTCTATCTCACATGAGATTCAAAGAATTTGATGTATATTAAAATCCTTTTCCTCTCAGATAGGCTCATTTTTATTCAGGGACAATTTTGCTGACTGACAGGTAAGCATTTGGTGCTGAAATTGGACCTGTACAAGAGCTTTGCATTTCATTTGCTCCATTACACCAGTGCATGGATTACTGGGCTTTTACTTTGGCATCTTTCCATTATTTTCAGATATCTGACATGAACAAAATGACTCGTCTGACATTCTGTGTAACAAATTCGTTCCAAAAAGAATAGAACATTATTATACTATTTTTTACATCTGGGTACCACAACCTTCCACAGTAATCTAGCCAGAAATTCTAAGTGTATAAATAGTAGCTGATATTGTAAAAAAAAAAAAAAAAAAAAAAAAAAGAGGCAGCAGTGACAGCAATGTCACACTGAAGAAATGAGATTTAGTTTTAACACTACAGCCTTCAGTGCCATTTCAATTGCTGACTCACTTCAGACATGATACTAAATTTAATTTTATTTCTGTTAGAAAAAACATGTATAAAAATTGCCATAAGCCTTCTAAATTATCTGATATAACATGGCTCTTGACAAAAAAAAGTGTTGGCAAATTCTGGCACCAAAGCAATAATAGTCCTCATACTTGATCCTTTTGGTTAGTTGATTAATACTGTTATTCCTTCTGTCCTACCTCAGCCTCAGATCTGCTTTATCCATCACTTTCTCAATTTGATATGCAGAATGAAAAAGGAACTTTGTTTTGCCTACCACTCATGTAAAAATGGATGAGTATTTTTCTCTGTATCCCTTGGTCTTTCACCCTAGAAGCACACCCAAATACCTTGTTTAGCTGACTTTCTCAGGACGTTTTTCAATCTTTTTCTGGTAGCTGTTACACCTTACTTCCAGCTGGAAGAGCAGGTAGAGAAGTCTTTCCTGAGCACTATGATTCGCTCAATGCCTCTACAGCATCACCATGGCAGAAACAAAAACTCAGCTTCCCTAGCAAGACATGCAGCAGTCTTGAGTTTAGGATACAAGACCTGCCCTTTAACCATGCTAATTAACAGTACGATATTCTACAGTCAAACCTTCCTAAAATGGAGAGAGGCTGAGAAATGGCCAGGACTCTCATCTGCTGGAGGAATTCCAAGTGAAACAACTGTGATATAATTTATGCTTGAATTCAGAAGTCTCCAACTAGATGAGAGTATGTAATATATACTCAACTTTCTTTTCAAATCTGATAATGCTTTATGAATCCAGGTAAACAACCTGAACTGCACTATTAGAAATTATTTTTAAAACTGCAAGTGAAAATGCATAAACAGACTTCATGAAGTGTCATTCTTCATGTCTGTCAACATTATGGACACCTTTTTCTTCAACAGAACCACCTGGGTAGACAATCATACAAATCTAGTCAAGGTTGAGAAAGCAAGGGAGTAAATGGTGAAAACAGACAAGAAGATGATATTTTACATTTTTGCACTTACCAAGACAATTATCTGAATTTATATAGTCAAAATGACCAGTGACTTAGCGTACAGGAATAGCAAACAATGGAAAGAGTACTGAGTGCTTAATCCTTGGAGCAAGTGCAATTTTGTAGTTGATCTGGTTGTAATGTTTGGTCTGCAATGTTATCTGGTTTTAGGGGTTACACTATGACTTACAGTACATGAATGCTAGAAACTCTATGACATGGACTCCAGTCAGAAGTCTCAAACATTACATAGGAAGTATTTAAAGATCATCAGCTGCTCGGTTAGGTCACCACAAATGAACAAAAGGGAATTGTGTAAGACCGTTAAAGAGTCTATAAACCAGCAGAAGTTCTTAGCCATGAATTTTTCCCCCTAAACCCTGACCCAGATTCACAAGGTCTGAGGCTTCCACATGGATCTATAGGGAGTGACTGACTGATTTGGTAATGTCTTTTCCACAGGAGTCAGGTCAGGGTGGAGATTATGGTACATAAACAAATTGAAAAAGTGTTTCTAGTGATGAAGATAAGGAAGGACTAGAATATGTTAGCTAGAGAATTTCCATCAATGTACTTTAAAAACAGCTAAGAAAAATACCTGCCTGGAATAGTTTACACAGAGTTAAATCTCCTTTGGTTCCTCCTGACATGACCTCTTCACATCCTTTTTAGCACTGTTTTCTATGATTTGTGATTTTTCGGTCATCACTCTCAATGTAAATCAAGACAGTGAATTCCTCCAACGTTAAAATAAACAACATACACCCTGCAGAATAAACTTGGAAAACCAAAAGGCAATAGTCTTGATGATTGAGTACAAAAAATTAATGAGTAGACAAAGTCAGAAACAGCTGCACATGTAAAGATTAAAAGATAGTTCCAGCAGGCCTAGTTAAGCCTCTAGTTTTCTTGCCAAATGACTATTATCATTAAAACACTCTCATCTGAACTTCCAAATTGTAGCAACATTCTGAGTTTATACCTGATGGGACAAGTTTTTGATAATGCCACTCTCCATTTATGATAAACTAGTATTACCTTCTAACTTCTTCACTGCTAATAGTGAATGGAAGGAAAATTCTGACAAGATTATTGGAGATGACTATGCTAAAATGCTTATGCCAGATTTTTCAGAAGAAGCCCAAGGTGATAATTATCAGTATTTCTTCAGGCTCTGTTAAAAATTCCAGTTCCAGTTACTAGACTTGTGAGTACATACGTTCCCTTAAATAATCAAATTGTTGCCCAGGTTTTAAAACTATAATTTTTTTTACAATAAAATATAAAATGATGTAAGACCACAGGAAGGTAATGTATCACATACCAGATTAACATGGTATATTAGGTATCAGGTTTAAACAGGAAGTATCGAAGGGGACAGAGGAAAATTGGTAATAATCACAAATCTAGTCCAAATAATTCTGGACATGCCATTGAAATTAATAGAAAAAGTTTCTTCCCTTATTCATATGTACAATCAAAATTAATTACCTTGCTTATATTTTTTCCATTCATACAACAAAGAGTACAAGGCTTATAATAAACAAAGCCATCCTAATTTACTGAAATCACGCATGAATTGGAAGACATCAAATAGTCCAAACAGAAGAAAAGCTGAGATGAAAACTGTAAGAACCAAGGGAAATTCAGGAAGTCCATACATCAGACAGTAATGAAAGAACTTTTCCTCCAGTAAGACAGCTGTAGAAATTCCCTTTTCCATGCTCACATATAGATGGCAGGGAGTCTGCCTTTTTCCTGATTTCTGTTTAGTTATTATGCCCTTCAGACATAGAATCTATACTACTTTGTTTCCAGGAATCAAATCATCGACCTTAAAAACTTAACTTACATTAGACGCAGTTCATGCTTTTTTTTTTTTTTGGTATTAACACATTCATAGGTAAAAGGTTGAAACTATACTCTACGTATTCCAGTATGAAATTTTTGTTATTAAAAAAAATAGTAAAGTAGAAAAATTTCTGAAAACCTTTCTTCTGAAAAGAAAAATCTTTACGGGAAATGAAAAAATGTTAAAACTATGATTTTAATAAGCCTAACTATAAACTGCATTACCATCTGAACACAAGGCATATTTTGATCACTTCTTTGCAGATAAAACCACCTTTCTTTGCACTTTCTTCTACTTTAAAAAGCCTTGTTAACGAAGACACCTTTGAAAGTAAATCAAGTGGCAGTTCTGTATCATTATGCAAATCTACCTTTCTACTCATTCAGATTTTATCTCTTAAGTATCTTTGCATATGTAAAAGAGACTAATGATTTTAAACCTTAAAATTGGTCTTCAGGAAAGGACAATATGGTCATTCCAGTGTGATCAATTAACAAAAGGAAGATGGAACTAAAGCTTTAACCTCTTTGCTGTTCTTAAGTGTAGAGTCACACAGGCCTTTGCTAGCTCTAGATTTCTAGAGGCTGATAGTGTAATTGCTTCCCCAATAAAGACACTCAAAGATAGTCTGAAGGCACCCAAAACCTTCTCATCCCTTCTCACCTCTCAGTACTGCACACAACCTGACCACTGTGTTATGTTTTATTCATTTTGTCTGCGATCATTTGGTGCCTTTTTTGTGAACAACTTCCACGGGAGAAATGTTATGTGCCAGCAAGTTACTTGGCTCAGTCCAGTGGGTGTATTGTGGCAAAAGCTATTTACAGTCATATGTTCTTACTGGCACAGGCTCTTTTTTTATTAGTTTATTTTGGTTTGATCTATTTTAATGAGCTTTCACATCTAATGATTTGTTAGCTTTTTCATGGACTCTTTCATATACAGGAAATTATTTTTTAAAAAATAAATATTTTGCTTTTGGTTTTGAGAGTAAAAACTCCAAAACTAAGTCCCAAATGAATAAAATACACTCGAATATGTCCTATAACAAGTGAACAAGATTGAAATTCTTTAAACAAACATAGGTATTTTAATGCAAATTAGCAATCTAAATGATGTAACATCACCTGACCTATATTGGTTAAAAGGTTAATTGCTAGGAAGATTTTTTTTTTTGAATGACATAAAAATCAAAAAGGTGTTAACATTTTTAAAAGTCAGATGCCATGAAAGATAAATAAACAAACACAGCATTTTAAAATGTTAGTGATTTACTACCATACAAGTATGTCCGCTTATTTCTTATGAATAGTTCCATTATTACATTACATGGATATGAATCCTTTTTGTGTATTTAAAATAAAAAAAACCCAAACCATTGAAACTATTCCTATAAAAGGCTTATTGTTATCAAAGAAAAGAGAATGTCATCATGCTTTGTCATAAATTATCAGCCTAGAAGATTTATTCATCTGTAACTTTCCTATAACAAGTCTGACCATGATTATAATCTACTTCTCTATTTGGCATACAAATTTTATTCCTTGAACAGGATTATTCATTAATCAAGTATTTATCAGTCAGAGTCTTATAGAACTCTGAGAGACTGGTGTAGAGTTCATTTGTTCAGTTTTAACAGGATTATTTTTATATCAGGCATTTATTTAAGTGGGCTTCATTATACTGAGGAAACAAACATTACTTGTAAGGCTGATACCTGTTTCTAAATACATTGACTTCTACCAAATTCCTGATATAGTAGTAATCCGGTTAAAAAAAAAAAACAAAACAAACTTAACCATGAAGCATCTCTGTGATCTTGATCTTACATCACAATCCATCAGAATTAATACTTTATAAAGGAATAATCCTGAACAAACTAAAATCCTCAGATAAACAGTGACCTATAATAAAAAAGAAAAACTTTTCGTTAGACAGAGAAACTCGGTGGACAAAGACAAAAATTATCAGTTATTTGATAGGCTGGTATAGGTATGAATTAGGATATTTTATGAATTTATATTTTTATTAAAATTTAACTTGTTTTAAAAAACCCTCTGTTGCTTCCTTTCCTTCAACAGTAGTTCCTTGCTAGCAACTTATGTGAGTTTGCAGAATGAAAGCTGACTAGTATTTGCAAATTACAGAGACAACAACTGAAGCTGTAACAGTGGTATATGAGAACTAGAGCAGCCAAACTTCTAACACAAATTATGGAAAAAACAATTACAGTAATGCTAAATTTTAGGTTTATTCTTACCAAACAGTCAAATCGACTAGGCAGGTACTCAAGACATTTTACAGCTTTGAGAAGAAGCAGACCTACCAACAGGAGGAAACATCTTATTTTACTTTAATTTTCCTCTACTGTTTGGAAGAGAAGTGGGAAGCCTTGATGATTTGACTGTGAGCTTGATAAAAAACAGATAAAGATTACACTGACTTTTAGAGAGTAACTTTTCATGTTCAGTTTCTGCACAAGGCCAGTTTTGTTTCAAACATATAGCTGGAAAAGATTTATCAACAACTGATACAATACACAGCATGAGCAGCAAAGTTGGCTAACAGTATCCTGGGTTGTGAAGCGCTGTCAGCAGGTCAAGGGAGGTGATCCTCCTCTGCTCCGCACTGCTGAGGCAACACCTGGAGTACTGTGTCCACCTGGAATACTGTTCTGGACTCCTTAGTAGGAGGGAGACATGAACATAGAAAGAAGCCAGGAAAAGGCCACTAAGACCGTTAAGGGACTGCAGCATCTCTCCTCTGAGGAAAGACTGAGAGAGGCAGGACTGTTTAGCCTGAAGAAGAAAAGGCTCAGGGGCGAGTTTCATCAATTGACACAGATATCTGAAGGGAGGGTGCAAAGAAGGTGGAATCAGGCTCTTTTTAGTGGTTCCCAACAGCACAAGAGGCAATAGGCACAAACTGAAATACAGGAAGTTCCTCCTGAATACCAGCAAACACTTTTTTACTATAAGGGAGACCAAGCACTGAAACAGATTGCTAGGGAGGTTGTAGAATCTCTGTTCTTGGAGATGTTCAAAAGCTATCAGGACATGGTCCTGGGCAATTGGTTATAGGTGGCCCTGATGGATGAACAATTTCCTGACAGGTCAGGCTTAAAGAGAAATGGAACGAAACTTTATCAGAGGAAGTTCAGATTGGATGTTAGGAAAAGGTTCTTTACTGAGACGGTGGTTGGTCACTGGAACAGGCTGCCCAGGAAAGTGGTCATGACATCTAGCCTGTCAGAGTTCAAAGGAATGTCTGGACAATAGTCTTTGTCATATGGTTTAGTTTTAGGTATTCCTGCAAGGAGCTGGGAGTTGGACTTGATGATCCTTATGGTCCCTTCCATTCCATGAGGAGAAGGAAAGTTGGATCAGATGACCTTCAAAGGTCCCTCCTAACCTCAACCTGTGACTCTCTGATTCTACCACAATGCCCAATTAATCTAATCCATACAATTTAAGTATGCGGTTGTGTAACAAGAGAAGTATTTTAACCTAATCCATACATTTACTTCCCCTCAGGAAGGACTCCCTCGGACACAAAAATTACTATGCATCGCTTACGTATCCTGCTTTTCTTCTGTGAAAAACAAACCAACCAACCTCCACAATAAAACCCAAACCCATTTCCTAATCTACCTCTGTAGGGTAACAAGAATTAGAGTCTGAATATGTGAAAACTCCATGTGACTACACATACAAACTTGTTTTCTTGGATGAAAATCTAGTAATGGAATTTCGCAAACATCCAGGAAGCAGGGAATAAACAATGAAAATAATAGGCTTTTCCAACTGAAAATAGAGATGAGAGAATTGATTCAAGTGAAACAGAAAAAATAAATTAATATATGCTCAATTTGCATTTAATCTGATTTTCTTTGTTTGGCTCATTTCAAGTAATTTGAAATAGTTACTATAGCTAATTAATTTTAACTATTTTAAACATAATATTTTAATATTTCCAAAAACAATCTGGGAAAGGTACACTGGATTATACCATTCATTAAACTCAACTAGAATAATCTAATAGGTCTCTCAGAAATCTGATTTTTCAATGGAATTCATATCAATAAGAAACAAAAATAAAATCATTCAACTTCATGCAAAATTACATTATACTAAGTATCTTTCTGCCCTTTCTGAAATGAAGATGATCAAAGTCTCTCACACCCAAGAAAGTTACAAGGAACGTTCTTTGACACAATGCTCTTTAGAAGAAATATTCGTTTGTCAGAGTAACTATTTTCAGTTTGGGATCACTCACATTCAATCTGTTTTAATACAGACAGATGCCACCATTCACAAAAGTCAGTATTTCTTAGAAAATGCCATATTGCTAGATTCATGTATATCTTTATACATATATACACACAGACACTTGATTGTTGGGTAATGTGCAATTTTTCAGATATCACCAAATGGAATCATAGCATTGAAAAAATGTCTTCACAAATATGGCCAAATTAACACAAGTGATTGGGGACTTAGAATACAGAGACTTTAACAGAGGAGTGAGAAAGAGACTTCAAATCAATTGTCTGATTGATTAGGAAGATTCCTAATCAGTAGCTTGCACTGGAATTGAACCTTAGCCATCTGACAAATTTAAGATTAATGCAATCCATAAGAAGGTAATCCAGAGAGAACTGACCTTGCTTCTGGAGCTGACATGTGAAACTCACTGAAGGAAGCATTACAGAAGTTTTCAACGTAACGGTCACTGTAGATCTGCCCACAAGAAGGGGCGTGATAACAGTAAATACTTACCGTTGAAGGTTGATTAATGTATTTCACAGCCACAATCCTCCGTGAGTTGCTTCATAATTCTACATAAAGTAATGTATTATGATGTGCCACATTTCAAACACACAATGCAAATCTGCATTTCTTGATAAAACTGTAGGTATCATGGATGCTCAGACATTTCAGCTGTTCAGGTATTCATATTTCATTATTGTGTATTAAAAATGTGATTAACACATGGAAGTTCAGTGTGGCAATCCTGTCACAGAATAAGGGAAATTTTACAGAACAGATGGTATTTTCAGCATTATGCTAGTTCCTTATTTAAATATTGTTTGGCATCTATATCCTATTGAAACTGGCATAGTACCTAGTGAGGGAGGCATGATGCCATCTCAACATATGGGTACAAATGTTGGTTGGTAAGAGAGGGTAAACAAATCCTATGGGCTTACTGAGGGCAGGATTCCTCAAAGAAATGTTACAATTACTCTTCTTTGATCATTCACATCATGGTGACAGCAATGAGTTATTTTTTTCCCCCCCCAGAAATTGAATAAACAGCTTTTAATAATGATAATGAAATTTGGAGGTTTGGATTTACATTAAAATGAAGTTTGAACTTAACTGCAAAACACCACACACACACTAAAGACTAAAGCTGCTAGAGCTGTACAAGTCTTTTTGCTCTCTCTCCCTTAAACAGTATTAAAATTAGTCCTATTTGGATTTCAATTCAACTGGAAATTAAAAGCAAGAACAATGTAGTGCTGACTCCCCAAATTATAATGCAATTTCATCAATTTAAGAAAATCAACCGAAATGAACCAAGATTAATTCTTTGCAAAGTCTGGGTCATACCTTGCAACAGATCCCTATACAAATGCCATTGTCCTGTATGGACTAGAACAAAATGTGAAGCACAAAATACTAAGGAACAGTTGCAGCCTATGAAGGTAGTTACTAATTCTAACATGCTGAATTCACAGGCCTGGGGAGAAAATGAATGTGAAGCACTCTCCACAAAATTAATTCTTTAATGCCTGTTAATTTTTTGCATGTAAGAAGACACAGCTTCAAAGGAGCAAATCTTAGGCAAAATTATGCTCTCATGAATTGTAAACTTCCAAGGGATTAAAATATTTGAGGTTATTTAAGGTTTAGTTATACATGGTGCAATTCTAAAATTTTCCAAAGCCAGTGGCCTGAATGTCAGCTTAGAAATATTTCCTCCTAACAAAGCAAGAAATGACTGACGTTTAGTAATGTTAAAAGTTCTCTGAAATTATTAAAATATTGCCAATATAATGTATGCAAGAAATATGAGTGAAATATGCTAATGAAATACTAAGATTATCCATAAAGCTGATGTAAGCTATCTTTTCCTGTATCAGTATTAAAGTTAGATGCAGGCTTCCTGTCATTTTAAGCTACAAAAAGCTACAATTGTTCATACTTTTTATTATAATTTATTACATCATATCTAATCCTTTCAGAATAACTTTCTTCCTGAACAATTCAGAACCCTGATGTACTGTCAGGTGCACAGAGCTGATGAAGTTATATGTTTTTTCTACCTCTAATTTCTCATACTTCTATTAGCAGTTCTATTTCATGTTATAACTGCAGGGTGGCATTCAGGGAGGCATTCTGTATAGCAATGCATCATCTCAATCCAGAAGGAAAAATGAAAAAAAAAAGACAAAGACAAAGGTTCAACCCATCTTGTCATTCATCCATGTAGCAAGATGTAGCTGTGAAATACAATTCCAATCATGTATTTGTAACTTAAAAAAAAAATCTAATCATGCAATACTCTGAACAATAGCAAGACACATCTTGAAGTTAATGGGTAATACTGTATACAATATAGACCTTTCTAGAAGGTTAGATTTCTGGATGTATTTTTTAAAAAGTCAGTTATCTGTGGTTTAGCCTCATGTCACTTCTATTCCAGTTACTAGAGAAAGCTTTAAATAAGGATTTAATGTACTACCTACCCATATAACCTTTCAGGTCACTCAGTCAACTGTGTGTCAGATGTCAACTGCTGCATTGGTCAATTACAGGCACTTGAATATCATGTCTGCCACTTCCTGAAGATGTCAGAATTCCGAGACTTCACAATGTCACTAAGTTCACAATTTCAGCATATATCTAATGTTTTCTTTCCATGAAAATTATCACGCACACAAAGACACTCTTTCTTTACAAAGGTTTCTTAAATGGCACATGGGTTTTAGCTGCTCTGGGAATGGATGTTAAATTACAGTAAATTAACAAGGAGAGTATATCATGGTTTTTTTGGTTTTGGTTTTTTTGTTTGTATGTTTTGTTGTTGTTTGGTTTGGGATTTAGGTTTTTTTTTTTGGGGGGGGGGAGTGTTTTGGTGTGGTTTTTTGTTGTGTTG
>WTSP01022377.1:0-11690 GCA_025331215.1 Actenoides lindsayi | reverse complement strand
TTTTTTTTTTTTTTTTTTTTTTTTTTTTTTTTTTTTTTTTTTTTTTTTTTTTTTTTTTTTTTTTTTTTTTTTTTGTTGTTTTTTTTTTTGTGGGGGGGGGGGGGGGGTGGTGTTTTGGTGTGGTTTTTTGTTGTGTTGGGTTTTTGGGGGGGGGGTTTTGGTTGGTTTTTTTTTGAAAGGTGCTCCACATAATCATGAGATTAAATTGCAAAACCTTTACAGATGAAGTAAGGATAAAGGAAGAGCAGTACATTTAATTTTAATTTTTATCATTTTCACCACCTTGTTTGCACTAGAGGATTTTAATGCTTGACCCCATCTGCCTTTTCTTGACCGCTCCATCTCATCTATTACACATCTAAGATCAGTGAACACATTAGGCAAAATTATTGCCTAGGATTTCCTTCCTCTGACACTTCCCAAATCAAAGTCTTTCACCTTGATCACACTGAAGTGATTTGGACTAGTTTCCAGCAACTTTCCTGCCAAAGCTTAAATCCAACACTCTTCTCTCAGCCTTTTTACATTATGAGTCATACTCAACGCCAAATACCAACATCCCTTCAAAATCTTTTTCCCTGCCAGATTTTACAAGGTAGCTCTCTACCAGTCCTTTTCTTACCACACTAATTACTCTTTTATTTTGTCAAGCATCCTCCTCTTTATCCTTCTAACTTTCAGAAGAATTTAACAGAAGTCCATCTGAGCCCCTCATTTTAATCCTATGTGCTTAGAACCCGGACAACAACATTCATTGATAGGAACTTAATTATCATCCCTATGCAGCTATACCATACACCTATTTGTCTACTTGCTTGCCTTTTTTCCAAGTAGTTTTTTGTATGTGTCTTTCTGGAGCAGTCACCTATAGGTAGCATAACATCACAGCCATTACAAATCTATTTTTGGCCAGCCATTCCAGTATCTCGTTACGGCTGCAACCCCATATGGCCTAGACAAAGACCTGGGTCTTCCTCTCCAAGCCCATTCAACCCGCCTTTCTCAGCCATGATGGACAGCACCTCTGTGGTCCTGGTTTCTTGCTGTCACTTAATGGGGTATCATCTCTGATGTAATTTCTCAGGACTCTCAGAATCAAGAAGCACTGAACTCCTGCAGATTAAATGTTTATAACTTCTCTTTCAAGTGAGCTCTTCCCACCTCTCTAACACATTCTGCATTTCTTTCATATAGTGCAAGGTTTCACAATGTTTTCCTCCCATGAAAATTGACACAAAAAAGACACTGCCTGCCAACATTTCTTGTGAAGCTAGATTTTTTGCTTAGCTGCATGCGTAGCAAATGCCACATTATCCTAAATTAACAGAGTCATAGTATACTTCAATTACTTTGTAAGTGAAGGAGTTCAAATGAATAGTTAGGCCAAAACACAAGAACCTCACAGTGCACAGTGTACCTCTAGGAGTACGTTCGTAATGGCGGGATGGGTTCTCAAAGACTCTCTTCAGGGTCTTACAAACTGTAATTTTCGTATATCTGCTGTGTGTATTTCATGTGACTAATTGATTTTCCTATTATATTTAAAAAACTTGCATTCTTACTGAAATTGTGTAAACATATGATAACAAGGCAAAACTATAGAATAAACTCTTGAACATACAGGAGCCTTAAGAGTGATTATAAAATATATTATGCTGTGAAAAATGAACTGATCAGAAGGCCTGAGTAAGGTTTACAAAGAGGTAAATATCACCTCACAAAAGCGGAGAGGAAAAATATTAAAAATGCAAAACCTAAAATGGCTACCGACTGCAAACAGTGGATATTATAATGCAATTTTAGAATTTCTTATTCTGTTTTCACTTGGCTCCTACTCAGACAGAATCCCCCTGAAATCAACGGGAAAATATTATCATAAATGTCAGATGAATAATCCATGCTCAGTAATTTTGCTTGCAATTCTGTTCACCCTTATTCTAGTACATCTCAAACATAACCATTTTTCAAAAAATACATAAATATTTGGGGGTTGACATGATATCTTCCTCCCATCTGCTCAAAAATAAACTTGGAACTAAAATACATCTTTGACAACACTGTGATAATAACTAATGACACTCACAATCTTAAGGAAAAATCTCCTGGTTTGCTCTGTTAGCCAGACAAGTAAAATCCTATTACTAAATGTGTACTATTATCAATATTGAACTATCTTGTCACAAAGAGGAGCATTAAAGAATATTATACTTTCAAAATAAAGCAATCTTTTATTAAGTTATTGAAAGGTTTGAAATTAGAGGAAAACTTTAGGGTTCATTATTTTACCTTGAAACTCTTGCAACCTTTGCTGGACAAAATGATTTCTATGGCTCTGTGATGCTAAACTTATCACATGAAACCAGGCACTGATGTCCATTTATGTTTGTCTTTGACAGCAGATATTAATAAGTACAAATATCTTACTTCTGTATGATACACTAAGTTAAAGAACTCTGTAATTCTAAAGATAATACGCAAAACTTAACACTTTAATGAATACTCAGATTTTGCCATCAAAAGGGTGATGAAATCAATATAGCTTTCCTGGACAATAAGATTCTAGTCAATCTAGATAAGGACATGGTCTGTATAAGAACTTAATTCAAACTCACTGAAGGTGTGAAATTAAGGTATGCTACTGAAAACTCATTTTAGCCCCTCTGCAGACGCTCTTCGTAAGCTGAATGACCTTAACTTACAAACTGAAGTAAACTACAACTAGCCCATTTCTAAACACATGTATGTACAATGGAATTTAGTACACTGTGAAATTTACATCTTCATTTGACTGTCTTGCCACAGGGACTATCTATAATGTTCAATAATTCTTGAGAGAGACTACTGTACAGTCTTTTCATGGAACAAACAAACGTTGGGTTCCATTAGCAAGAACTCTTACTGGTAGAGGAAGTAATTTTTAATTTTGATTTCTTGGCCACACAATGCAAGACTTCTGCCTCTTCTTGCAAGCAGATACACGCTTGATACATACCCACAACGCTGGCAAGGATATAAGAACATACCCATGAAGAAGGCTGCACTCACATAGGTGCAGCACATGAAGAAAATGTTTTAAATTGCTGAAGATGCTTGATTACTTAGTGACTGCTAGAACTGTTCTGGAGATAAGCAAGGCCCTAGTATAAGTTTATGGGCTATTGAACTCTCACTTTTAGAAGGAAATATTTAATGAAAAAAGTTACGACATAAAAAACGAAATTACATGCTCCAGATGCTAATACATTAATAACACTCAAAAAATATTTCCTGTGAAATCAAATTAGCAGTAAATCACAGTATTGACAAGAAATAGTAATAATTAACAATTACTAGCAAGAAAATTCAAAATACAGTCAAATAGACACAGAGTATGTGCAAGGACACATTCAAAAGTGCACTTAATTGCATCTTCTCTGATCCATCTATAAGGAAAAGAACTCAAAAACTAAAAGAGAAAAAGCATATTAAACCAAAACAAAAGCCAAGGCATAGCAACACTAAATTTAAGAAAGAAAACTACTTTGCATGCTTGAAAATACGACGTTTCAGCCAGAGCAGCAAAAGTAAACATCTCAAACTTCTGAAAACAACACAATCTCTCATCTCAATTGAGCATTCATATTTAGAAACATTTGCCATGCATAAGTACTCTTGATCCACAGCATCATAAACTTAACTGCAATTGAGTCTCCTACTGACTTAAAGAATCATTCCAACAGTCTATGCATTACCAAAGAGCAACTACTAAAATTTAGTTTGTATCTGGCAGCTTATGAATATGCATCATTGGCTGATGTCTGTCTCTAAATTACAAAAGAAAGCAGCATTCTGATATTAACACTGACAACAGTTTTAACTCCTATGAAATGAGTAAACATCAACTATTAAATTAACAAAGTAATCTGAATAGGGAACATCTCAGAACTTTATACAAGGAGGCAGTCTCTAGCCTCCCTACTGCTTCAGGGTTCAAAGAAATAACTCCAGAATTAAAAGTCCGAGCTGCTACAGTTTTAGCCTAAGAGAGATACGTCTGTGCAGCAACTATAGCATTTCCATCTGCAGATGAGACATGAGTGTGACATGTAATCATAACTGGCAGCAGAATTATCCTTTAAATAATATTCAGTAAATTTACGGTGTTCTGTAAAAAACACTCTGGTAAATGCAGTGTATTCATCTGAGAGCGGTTGTTTCCAGTGATCAGTTCTTGAAAAGGTAACAGTCAGAGAGTACTTTACTCATCTAGAGAAAGTAAAGAATAAATTGCTACTGTTGACTCCAAGATAGTAATAGCAGCAACTCCACAAGGATAGACATTTTTAAAAAGAATTCTTTGTTATGATTAATGCCACAGTGACCAACGAGTTAATTGGAATTGCCTGAAAAGGCTTTTCTCCATCATAAAAGATTCCTTCATCAGATGCATCTTCTCTGCATCAGATGGTCAGATTCATCAACACTTGAGTTTCTCTGCAATGCATTGATTTCAAAATTTTTGCCTAACCAAACTGCAATCTCCTATCCCTCCACCAGGCCCCTGATCCTGATGATGATTACCACTAGCAACAAATTTGCATGCAATACTGAATGTAACATTTGGAAACATACCATGCAAAGATAATATTCTACAGTGGAGGAACAGCTGTTCTACAAGGGGAACACACAGAATCTATCTGATATATGGGAAAGAAGCTTGCAAATGTGCTTTAACATATCCTAGGACAAAGCGGCTCATAAACCAGCTTTCTTTATCTTAAATTACTGAGTGAATCATAGAACTGTCAGGGTTGGAAGGGACCTTAAAGATCATCTAGTTCCAAACCCCCTGCCACTGGCAGGGACACCTCCCACTAGAGCAGGTTGCTCAGAGCCCCATCCAGCCTGGTCTTAAAAACTTCCAAGGATGATCTGTGCACATCTTAGAGCTACATTAGAAATAAGCTTCACACAACTATTCTGAAAGTCAAAGCCTCACCCTCACTATTACATGTGAAGAAACAGCAACTATAAAACAGAAGAGAATATCAGCTTATCTCCAGAAGTACTACTGGAGAAGTAGTCTTCAGAAAAGGATAGGATGGCAATGACAGCTCTTACACTATGAAATGCCTCAGGATACCACAAGATACAGACAGTGAAACTCAGAGATAAACACGGCGAAATTTTCCAATGTTTGTTCACAATACTTGTAGGTAAAAGTGAGAGAAAAGGGAAATTCCAGATTGAAGCAAGCTTGTTTATACTTCACACGCTGAAGGCATTTTCCCAGACCAGATCACCTACCAACATGAAAACGCAAGTGTTACAACGCTGCCAAATTCAGCAATGCCTGTGGTGGACTCCACTGGTGAAGCAGTCACAGAAAACTAGGCTGCCTAAAGACAGGTTCTATTTACCACATACGTATTTTCAATGTTTCTAAAAGATCAGAAGATAAGGTCTGGGACAATCCCTTTTCCTTTCCCAACATGTGGAAATGTCTCATCCCTACACAAAGTTCTCATAGCAATATAGTCACCACGGTCAAGTGGAAGGGGTCTTGAGACAACGAAATTTTGGAATATGATTTTATTCTTTAGTATCACCACATTCACCTCCCCTAAAATCTCCACACTCCCCTTACACAGAAAGTAAGGCAGAAGAGAAAAAAGAACTTTAGACATGGATCTTTTACTTGGTCAGCCTTCTAGCGTACCCTATCAACTTCAGAGAAAATTAAATGAGGAAAACATTAAAACAGCCCAGGGACACTTCTCCTTAAATTTTGTGATTACATTTTAAGTGCTCTTTGTCACAGATATCATAAACTGATTAAATCATTTCATGGCTGACCCCTACTGACTATGCTAAGCGAAAAGAGAGGGCTATTAATAACTACCCATTTCTGACAGCTGCCCAGGGGCAATGCAGCCCTTTGCAGCAATAAAATGACTCCACAGCTCACTTACTGAATGCTAAATATTGATTCATATTATGAGTGTTGTCAAACATAGACTGCAGTTCTGAAGATCTGTACTGGCAGGTCATCAGGAATAGCATTAGCAAATGTCAGGTCAGGAATCAAAGGGCTGCTGGACTCTTTAGGGATGAGATTTATTGATTCCATAAAACGTGAAACAGATCAAGTACTTGTGATGATGGAAACGGTCATGGCAGAATGAGGCTGAGCCTAGCACGATGTGTATCTCAGAAGAGAAGCATCACACAAAAATGTTGACCATTGAAAATAAGTTTTAAAGGTTGGGATGTCCATGACAAGGACAACTGAATCTGCAGGCCCACAAAAGATCTTTTTACGGCTAAAAGTCAGACTTTGAACATGCATTTGGCCAAAGCCCTATATCTAGCTTGCGCACACAGAAGATTATACCTCTGTTCTTAAGGATCTGTTTAAATTAATATTGGTGTTGTTCAGACCATATAAGAAGCTAATGAATACTATAATCAAAAGTTAAAAAACAATAGAACTTTAAGAGGTCTATGACAGTAAGACTTTCTGAATTAAGATAAGGTAGTATTCTGTGTCTATGATTGTTAGAAACACACCTTGAAATCTGAATAATGCCAAAATTACTTAAATTCTATGATTTCATGCTTTGACACGACCAGCAGCATTTTATTTAATGAAAATATATTTCAGGATTTCCTTTTCATAAGACTGTGATTTCACACAGGCTAACATTTTAAGATTTTCCCTCAGGTAGGGAAAAATCTGGCATCAGATCAGTCATGGCAAGATGACTGTGGAACATTGCATGTGGGTTGAGGAGACAAAGGGCTTGAAGCTTCTTGCTTAAATTAAATACTGACATTACTTCTTTCTCCTTTCACAGCACTTTCTCTTAAGTGAAACACTAGTACTAGGTAATGATTATATCAATTTAAAATTTGATAGAATGACTTTTAACAGAAAATATAACTAAAAGGACAGTGATATATTCTATGTAGCCAGGAATCTTACTAAGGAAACAGCTGTATTCAGGGAAACCCAGTCACTGAATATTCAAAGTAATTAAGTCTATTCTAAAATTGAACACTGTGATCTGGATGGAGGAAACAGTATACCAAATTCTAAACAAATACTATCAAATTTTATATATTCTTAATGTTTCTTTGATCACCTTGATCAAATGGAGTATTTTTTAATGAATGAATTGATATTCAAATATGTTTTCAGTAATTTGAAACTACTTTGCCTCAGCTATGCATGATTTTTTCTGTATGTTACAAGTCAGGGTGTTTTTTATAAAGTCAGAATAGACAATTTATCAATACCCAGGACACTATCAAAATAATCACTATAAAGAAAAATCTCCATTTAACTTTTACTTTGGATATTTGAAGGGTAATTAGGATGTCTATAAAGAGAAAAGTGTTCCTAGCTACCTAGCAAATATAGTATCCTGGTATACTGTATTCTGTGCATTTTATGTTCTCTTTCAGAAAATCAGATATTGAATCACAAATCTGAATATATCATTTGATGCTTACTTATATAGGATACAAGAAATCAATAAAATATGATAATTACAAATAATAGACTTGAAAATGAATGGCTTCAACAAACCACAATTTCATATAAAAAGATGACACACTGATGATTTAGAATTATAAAGAAACTACTTGGGAGCCTATGATACAGCTATTAATGGATAAATAGTTCCAAAGGAAGGCACAGAAATACAGAAACCATGCAAGACAAAGACTATCCTCCTGTTGGAATTGCTTAAAATCTAAATAGGATGACAAAATAAATCCATTAAATGCGTAAAATTTAAGGATAGAAACGAACCTTAAATAAAGTAGTCAAAAACTGTTGAGCAGACTTGTAGCTTCTATGATACCTGTGGACATTTTGATGCTAAAGTCAACAGAGACAGGTTTTTACCTGCTATGTCCTACAGTTCTGACTACAATGGATGTATAAGAGCTGGATAAAGAAAAAGAAACATCTGGAATGGATTTCTGACAGAAAAATAATTTAAATATTTTCATAAGACAACTCTAAAGAGGATGTCTTCTCTAAGATACATGTTCCCTAATTAGAATGCCACCCCATGAAGAAAGCTCTTGAGGAAGTCAATTTAGTCCAGTGATAGTAACTGTTGTTGGGATGAATACGTTCTTCTGCACATTGAGGTCTGTGAACTTACACATTTTGGTTTTACATCAGGAAGGGAGGAAGGGCGTGCGTATTCTGAAGGTATGAGAAGCAGGAATAACACCTTTTTAGGAGAAACCCATATAGCAGTCTCGTTGTATTATGAAATAGCTCTCTCAGGCTGCAGTTCTGTAATACAGGGTGAGTAGTAGTAGATCACTTCTACTTATGAAAGGAGGTCCTCTCCCCTCCCAACCCATCCTTCAGCTTTTCTGCTTCCTTGCCCCCAGCTGCCATTACCTTATGTGGGCTTTGGAGCTCATCATGTTCATCCCACTGTAAACCAACTGAATTCACTATCAGAGAGCAAATCCACACGAAAAAAAGGGATTTTATTTTTTTTTTCCTACCAAGTAATTTAATCGTCTCTCAGAAGGATTCATACAGCAGAGAGATGGCACAAAGGATGGACTACTGCAGAGGAGCATGGTGTGAAAAAGCAGGAGGTGGCAAACCTTAGAACAGATCAGTTCTCAAGGAACCACAGCCTCCGATTACTGCAGTATTAGACATGTAGGATAGGTCAGAAAATCTACTGAAGACTTGGAGATATTTGGGGGATTACGTAGCAATCAGTTCCTTATGACTGTAAGGCTCTCATTTCCCAAGTTGGCCAGTCAGTGCTGTACCGACAGTCTGAGTGAGCACAAGCAGCTATTCAATGACTCTCAGGGGCAAAGAACCTGCCTCTTGCTGCGCACTGGAGTAGACGAAGCATAAATATAGATGAAGCGAAAGTCCCTGGTCTGTATTTCAGCACATTAGCCGCTTAACTCCATAGAATTATCTCTGTTCCTCTCTTCAAGCTCAAAAGTATTATCTAAAAGTAAATTTCCAAGTTGCTTCCAGGAAGATTCACAAAATCTGACTTGTTTCCAGTTGACTAAGCAAGCTTTTCGCATGAGACATTATCATTTGAAAACCAGAAATTTGTAGACAGATTGCAGCCACTTAAAAATCAGCAAGCTTAATAAAGTATGCATGGCTATTATAAGTTGTAATGGGTAACATATATTTAACTTCAAAGGTTTGCAAAAATGGATGTCTACTAAAATACCACATCTTTATTTAGACTTATTTTCTGTACTTGCAATACTAATCCAAATTTAAATTTGCCACGAAATAATATGTTCACAAATGCTTTTTATTTGGTTTTTTTTTTTTAATTTTCATAGGCAAATTTTATTTTAAGGACTCTATAACCATAAAAGACTTCTGCACCTTCCATTCTCCCCATAAGATTTTTGGGGTTTATTTTTATATTCTGTGAATACAAGAAAAGCCATACAATCTGCTCTGCCATTGGTTCATGATATTGGTTCATGCATTTTCCAGTTTCTTGGAAATTCTTTGGTTTCATGCAAAATCCAGAGAAGAAATGTATCCAGACAATTTTTTCCTTCTAAGCGTCTCAAAGAATGTGCAGGCTTACTGTTTACTCTATAAAGGCAAAATACATCATTTCTTTTCCCAATTATAAGAACTATCTTTTAAGAAAATATATAAAAAAACCCCAAAACTTTAATATTCTCTGAATTCTGATCTCTAGCAGTCATGGAGCAGTGCACGCAAGTGCGCTAGGAACACTGTAAAAAGTAGTGAAGCAATAAATCACCATTCAGCTTTAACTTATTGAATAACATTTAACATAGCAATTTTATGCGATCAATTTTAGTAAAACAGAAAACTAGGCAATAATGAATATTTCCTTTACACTCTCTGGCCAAACACTTTATATCAACAGAATAAACATTTTTCTTTCAAAACACAGGCCACATTTAGATGGTTTTGTACTTGCATGAAAGAAGCAAACAGAAATAAAGAGGCTACAATTGTGTTTGCGTTGTCAGACAACATTCAAAAATATAAAGGCTAAACCCACTATTTTAATAATTCTTTCCAAAGACAAAAATCCATTAATAAGCAAAACATGTCAACAGCTTAATTAAATATTACATAGCCAATGTAAAGTTATGCAGTGTTAAATTTTACTTTTTATGGTATCACATTCACTACTGATATGCTACACAACAGATAATACATTCTGAATTTTTCTTTGTTTATTAACAAGCCCTTGTAATTAACTTCCTTTTAAATCATAAGTATGATACTATTTTAATTTCCCTCACATTCTCTACCCTATCATTTGGAATCACATTAAGCTGACTCTTAGCAGGCCACCTGGTGTAATTCTATGACATTGAAGTGAGCTGTTCTGGTATGCAGGAAACACTGACAGTCTTCTGTGCTGAAATCCATTTCTCTAACTGATGACAGAACTCAGGGAAATTAATTTTTGCTATTCATAAATACCTGACAGGTTTAATGTAAATGTTTTGAAAAAGACCTCAGCATATGCTGCACATACATTATATATGCAGCAGTGCACTGGAATATTGTACTTCCAACACATTCAATTTCTAGATCACTATTGATGAAACTGTTGAAATTTCTCAAATTACTTCCATATTGTAATTTTCTCCATATACATATAAACAACCAAGGCCTCTACAAAGCCTTTCAGTCACTAGAAAAACTAAACAGACATTTAGGACAATTTGTTTGATAGAAACGCTACAATGAAATATGTACAGTACCATGCCTGATAAATTAATGAGGAATGACTTGCTTATGCCTATTGCTTATGCATATGTGATCAGAGACCAGAGGGAATAAACCTACACGGCCAAGAACATTTTCTCATGAAACACAGAATACTTCATATTCCTGAAGCCGTATCAGCAGCCTTAACACTATTGCTAACCCCCCATCCCCACCCCTCTCTACAAAAAGAATAAAAATAACTTCAATCTTACCAGCAAAAGCATATTTGCAAAGGTCTCCTCAACATACAAAGTTATTTGAATAACTGGAATCTAAACAAAGAACTGCTACACAAAACAGCTGGGAAAATGGAGACTTCTTGTTTCTCATATATAGACAAGAACCCCATGAACATTGGTGAAAATGAAGGATCTAGAAGTCAAGAGAGAACAAAATGGGGCATTATAGGACTTAACACTTAACTGGTTTTATGTCCAAATATACACTTTTTCATTATACATTTTGAGACCTGCTGGATTTCCTTTGAAACCATATATGCGAAAATACCATTATTTACAAATACTGAACAAAATACACTGAATTTTTCCTAAAACTAAAGCAAACAGGGGGTTTTAATAATAGAAATTTTGATTCTAATTTTGTACAGAATTTTCCTGAGTGTGAAAATTCATTACCTGTGTATCTTTGTGGGTATGCACGTACATCAGCGTCTATTTTTAATTTGGACACATCTGCAACCTGGTGCCAAACAAAACAGCAGCAGTGCCCCAAAAAAATCAATACATGGCCATGATCAACAAATTACAGTCACACAAAAATAAGATATTAATTAGCCAGCAAATAGATTTATGACTAGAGAGCTAAAAATCTAATGCAATCCTGATTTTAAGGCGAAGACTCCATATATATTATTTTAAAAAAAATAAATAAAAAAAAAAGGAAAAAAATCAAATCACCTATT
>WTSP01022376.1:39043-59227 GCA_025331215.1 Actenoides lindsayi | reverse complement strand
CATTTCTCCCTCCCCTCCCCACAATTTAATAATAAAAATATCTGGGTATAATTATTCAACTGAGTAGTAATAATAATAATAATAATAATAATAATAATAATATAACAACTAAACTGAATCCACATTCAGTTTAAATGTCCAGAACACCTCTTTTTTCTTTAGGAGGTACAAAGAAACACACCTTCCTCAACTGTTAATAACCCTTCTATTACACTACCTGGTCGTATATTCATTGGCTTTTCTAAATCAATGTGCACTGTTCCCCTCTACAACCAGACAGTTTTTCTGGTGATGAATGACTGAAATTAGTTTTATATTTGTACTATTCTCTTCATTGCAGTAAAGCTAAATTGACCATATATTCTGCTCCTTCTGAAAAAGTACCATTTGTACAGAGCTAGTTTAAAATCAAAGAAATTGTTTTAAGAATAGTGATGTGTCCAGTATGCTCAAAGTCTGCTTGTTGGTTGTTTTTTTGGTTTAGATTTGCATTAGAATTCATCTGACACGAGATAACATTTCTAAAAACTTAAACATCTAATCTAAGCTAGTCTTTATACTCCCTCTAATGCTTGTGCAGAGAAATAGACTCCTCTAGAGGGTAACTTGTCCTAATTATCTTGAGTATCATAGGTTTTGATTAGTGGTTCCTGGTAATAACTATTTCTCATCAGGGAAGCCTGGATAAGTGTCTTAAGCTAATTGCTTAATATTTCAGTGGTTAAGGTTAGCTGATGGAGACTCCACCCCATGTGAGTTACAGCTTCTCTTTCAGTCCAGTATTGTACCAGTTTTTTTAGTATCTGAGACACATGGATCATGTAGAGCTTCTCCAGAGGCCTCTCCTCAGTGTCCTTCATGCTATTGATTAGCCTGGGAAGTCTGTAAGCTTCAAAGATATCACCATACTGTCCGTAAGTCTAGCACTACACTGATTTCCTGCATGACTTACTTAGAAACCTAAAGAGGAGGACTGTAGCTGCCATCAGAGAAAAGCCTGCCACAATGTCTGCTGAAGGATTTAAGCAAGGATAACATCTGATTATCAGGCGGTTTGGTTTGGTTTGGTTTATTCTGTTTGCATTAAGTATAAATGGAAGAAAAATGCAGACGAAGAGCCCTGGAATGACATTTATGTGCAGCCTCAGTGTGACACTAGAGATAATAATTAAATTTTTTTTCACAGCTACGAGGCAACAGGCATTACAAACAGTGAGATCCAGCTGGATGACTTTAGACAACGAATCATCAAAACAGTTCAGCTGGAAGAGCACTTCTTGAACAATAGCCAGGTAGGTAAATCCCCCGTCTCTGCCTTAATTTCTTTCCAGAAATCTACAGAGACATGTGTAGCACATTGAAAATTTCAAACAAATTCAAACATTGGCTCAGTTCCTCTCTCCAGCTACTTGATGTTCTGCCAAGTTGGATGGGACTTCCAACAAACTGGTGTAGTCTAAGGTGTCCCTGCCCATGGCAGGAGGGTTGGAATGAGATCATCTTTAAGGTCCCTTCCAACCCAAACCACTCTATGATTAATTTCTTGAGGTGGCACCTTCCCAGAGAAAACCCTTAGGATACTTCAGAACGTCAGTCCATGTACCACTTGAATCCATGTGAGGTGTCCCTGCCCATGGCAGGGGGGTTGGAACTGATTGACCTTTAAGGTCCCTTCCAACCCTGACAATTCTATAATCCTATGATTACTGCTGCAGGTCAACACAGAAACAGGTTTCCCAGAATTCTAAATATACATCCCTGGAGGTGTTTCAAAGGCTACTGGACAAGGACCTGGGCAGGAAGATCTGATGTGGAATTTATCTGTTCTGAGTGGAGGGTGGAACCAGATGACATCCTGAGGATTCCCTCCCACCTAAATGATTCTGTGATTTTATTGTATTTCTGGGATAGTGAATGACCCACAGAAGTTAAGATGAGACTGGGAACATTGAATTCATCAGGATCAGTCTCCAAGGAAGATTATGGGATGAAACACTTCCAAATCTTAGGTTCTAGGCTCTAAAGAGGTGCTTGTGCAATAGTTTAGCTTCAGCATTGGTAATGGAAAGTGCTCTCCCTTTCCCACCTGTTGAAGTATTGCATGGCCAGGAAACTATACAGCGACTTAGAAGACCTTTACATTGCAAGTCTCCTAATGTCCAGGAGTGCTTCATTTTTCAAGATTTGCTGATGTTCAGGATTTTCCTCCCTTTTCCTGGGCCACTGATTTACTACTCTAGTGTAAAAGAGTGTTATATTTACATCGTTGGAAAGTACCACCCGCCAAGGGAAGACGTGGAGCTCTCAGTTCCTAGTGGATAGACTTGTAGTCCTCCTGAATTAATTGTTTGGTCGGATGCTTTCCTGTCTGCCAGATCTTTCATCTTCACTGTCACAAAGTAACACTCTCAGTGATAGGAAATTTTTCACTTCTCTACTGAAATTTTTCACTTCCCACTGTTCAACATTAACTACTGTAGGTTACAGTGCTAAATAGGTATTTTGCATTATTAAGTGTATAGTTCTTGGCTGTATGTTCCTAACCATGCTCTGTATTATATTCCTGAGGCCAAGCAAATTTTTTTTTTAAGAATAGCAAACCCTAAAATAAGACAGGTCATGGAATTTGGCTCTAGCTCACCAATATCTGCTAAGGTGAGTTATTAGCAAAGCCAGAAGGAAATACAAATATTTAGACTCTCAGACCATTTTTTTCTAGCCATAAGTCCTCTTAGGCAAGAATAATTTTTAAACAAAAAGTTCCTTTTCGCTGTGAGATCCTTGGCTCAGGTTTAACTGATGTTATGCTGAAAGCTGGCAGTGCTAAAATGAGGAAGTTCATCTGCTGTCTTCTAGAATAACATAGTTATGTGGGTAGGTATTATCAAATGTCTACACTCTGTGTCTACAAACAAATCTCAAGGTTTTATTTCTGATCTGGGTACGCGGGGTTTGTAAAGGTAGGGAAACAAAGATAGACACTCTCCTACCAATGCTTTATGACTGTTTTGCTTCAGAGTATGGGAATAGCTTCAGGTATGCTGTGACTTTCCCTCCCAAGGTCTTTCCTGTAGTTTAATTCCTAGTGACACCGGCTCAGTCTTGCAGGAGCAGTGCAGATGGTAAATTCACACCTCTCCCGTATTTTGCACCTTGTCAGAACCTGCCGTGGCATGGATTCTCTAGGAGTGACAGTATTATTAAACATCTCCTGGCAGTAGCTTCAGAAATCAACACTCAGCTCGGATATACCGTGAAGAGTTGTAATATATTATGGTTTTAAGAGCAGCAGTAAAACAACTTGTCTCTGCTGTGATACAGGACTAAAGAAGGACAAAGGAGCCTAAGAGAAATCCTGCCATGGAAATACTGTGTGGTAATGTAACCTAGTAGGCAAAAAACCATCATCTCTTTGAGAAAGGAGAGTGAGAAAAACCTCCATGATCAAGATTTTTTAGGATAATACAACCCTTGAAATTTGTTACCTTTGATTAAGGCTCAGCATATTGAAAACTCGCCTGATTTATGTCCAGATGATTTCCCCTATCCCTTCAATATCACAAATGCACAGCCTTAACTTAATTAGTTGGGAATCTGGAATCACCATGTTGTCATCAGAGTAATTGTTTTAGCTTTATAAAATTATCCAGAAAATCAGAATCAGACTAAGTATGTCATCAACACACATAATCAGTACTGCAGTGATGATGAAGGGAGCAAACACCTTTCCTACCCAACAGATTCATTCCTCAAAAAAGAGCCTGGGAGAAATTTGCTGTGAAATCACAAGAATATCATTTCACATCTGAGATTTTTAAGTAACAGCACTGAAGCAAATGGCACCAACTGAAATAAATGAAAAGGTTCCTTTATGGTTTCACACTTTCTTCTCTACTTCTAGCTAGCAACGGTGGAAACTATACAGAAATTCTGAAAATTACCTAGAAATAGCAACTAGTTTTGCTAATCTCAAGAGCCAAGGAGATTGCTGTCATGTTTTATTACTTCAGAGATTTTATTTTGGGCTGTATAAGATCCTGGCAAGTGTTTAGTGACCAAAAGACCTGCCTTACCAGGTTTGTGCATCAACTTACCTTCATGATGCATTCATATACTATATGAATATATGTATATATACTCATTCCTTTGCTCTTTTATTTTTCTTTTTTTTTACCTTGAAAGGTTGGACTAGATGATCCTTGAGGTCCCTTCCAACCTGGTATTCTGTGATGCTGTATACTCTGTTAATAGCTGCAGATTCTCAAGGTTCAAGACTTTAGAACAATGTTACATTCTCTTAGGCACGGTGGGACAAAATTTCAGCGTGGTCTGATGTGAAGCCCTAAAACACACACCGTCATCTCCACTCATTAGGGAAAGGAAGAATTGGTTTAGGTATTGGCAGGGGTTTGTGCTTCAAAAACATCAGCTGGTGTCAACTAACTTCTACACAATTAAACACACTATTAAGATTCCACAGATTTCTACTTGCACTGAGGTCTCTAGGAAATCATACTCTGCACGTGAAGTCAATATCTGTAATTTATCTCACAAAAAGGGGGGTCTCCTGTTTCCATCCTCTACCTCCCCCCTCTTTTGCTACTCTCCTCTGCACCAAGAGCACAGAATTCAGTCATCCTGCTCCTTTCAACAGCACTGGAGAGTTGATACTCCATCTCTGCTCTACCCTGAACCCTGCAAACCTGCAGCGCTGCCGAGGAGAACGTGTGGCATGAGCTGGACTCAGAGCAGCACAGGGGTGTGGAGGGGATGAAGGTGGGAAGTAATGAGATCCCGAGGGATGAAACATCAAGAGCAGGAGTTGAATCTCTCTTCCAGGACTGCCTCAAACCCCCACTCACCCTATCAGCTCTCTTTTTTCTCTGGATCACTGGCTTCAGTTTCCAGGCTGATCTTACTCTGAATAAATCCATCATCCCACTTGTTTTTCTTCTGCATATAAAAAATAGAAGTAGAGACTTTGGAGAAATGCTCAGACTCAGTCCTGATAGAGAGTCTTAGTGCTCAAATACTGTGACATTAGTTATTGTAGCAATGTGAATAATGCTTTCGTGTCTAAGAAGATTTCTGTATATTAAATAGGTAAGAAACTGGCTGAACTCTCCATTCTGTGAACTTCTCACAAACATGTCCTTAAAATTGAATCGGTTTAGAAACCTGAATAATCAGAAGATCTGGCCCTAAAAGATCTTGGGGAATTGGGAAAAAAGTAGTTCCAGGCTTGATATACGCATTTTAATGAAGCAGGAAGTCTAATACATGAATATCCTACTGAAAACCCAATTATTTTTAACAGCATAAACCAGTTACTAAAGCTGTTTTTTAATTAAAATCAACTCAAGTGCATTTGTACACAGAGCGTTTTAAGCAATCACTCAGAATGGCCAAAAGTTTGTCTAAGGTAAATTGAATTTATTTTTTTTCTTGAGATAAAAATTGTGCTTATAGCCAGAAGAAGCTGCGTAAAAAGTTCATTTGTTTCATTTGATCTCCATGTCTGTGGGAGCTCTAATTTTCTTTCTTTTCCCAGCTTCACCAACGTGACTGCAGTGCTGCAAGCGCTGAGAGTCCGAGTGTAACGTGTCCAAGGACAAGTCCTTTGGCTCTGCAGCATGTCAAGAGGAGTTTCAGGGCTGGGATGGACTTTCACAGCCAGTTTCCATTGCAGTATGATCTAAAGGGCTAGCGCCAGTGGCAGGAAATCAAAGCAGTGTTTTGTTGATCTGATGCAGCTGTTTGCAGATGGCAGATTGGACAATTTTTTTTGCTCTTGGTTTTACCGAGTAGGTTTTACTGTTTGAGATAATTTACCCTTTATGCTGGTGGTATGGCTGAAGAACTACCTTCCATCCACATGCAGAGTTGTCCAACCTTCAGTGTACTTCTACTCTTAATTAGGGCTATTTTAATTAAATATATGTATATATATTTATCTCAGATTACCTTTTTCTGATACGTTGAAGGTGTTCCCATCTTCTTCCCAGATGCTCCTTTCAGTCTCGTGAGAGGTTTTCAACCCTTTGTTGACATTTGCCACGGAAAACTGATGATGCAGCATTTGCAAAGCCTGAGGAATAAGGAACCTCTGGAGATGTATCAGTGTTGGAGAGAACGGGCACCTTCTATGGCCATTCCTGCTTCAGTGTCCCAGCCTTGCTGTCTGCCACAGTCTCTACGCTGAAGGGTTTGGAGTTGCCCAGTGAAAGGTATTAAACTTTTTTTGCTTCTTTTTTTGCTTTATTTTCCCAACCAATCCCCAGCTCTGCTTAGCTATGGAGAGTAACGATGATACTCCTAAAATCAAACCTGAAGGAGTAACCTTGGCAATATTCAAGCACGTTCTTTTCCCAGGTAACTGGGATGTGTGGCAGTCAGAGGTGCTGGTCTGTCAGTATGAACCCTTGGTTCGCTCTTTGGGTTTTGCTTTTGATTGAGGTACAGATGAAAAGAGAGATTCAACTGCAGGATGCGTTGTACTGGACTAGAAAATCTAGACTACTTCAGTTTCCCACAGCTAGTAGGTAGTAGTACTACCATGCTATTGCTAGTAGGTATGCTGATGCCTTCTCAGTGTATTGCTGCCCATTTCTGCCCTGTGCCCCTATGCTAAGCAACTCACACTGCAAGATTTGCCAAATGACCACTAACTTCAGCAGGGCTCACATTCCATCCCTGAAGAATGCAAATTAGGAGAGGAATGTGCAGTGACACAGATGGCAGAGCAAATTAAGAAAGCAATATACATTTTTTTACAGGGGAGGGGGAAAAAAAAAAAAAAAAAAGCCTGTAATTTAAAACAAAGAAAATAAAGACAATCCAGAATGAACTTATAATTGAAGTTTAATTGTCACCTTCCATAAAAGTAAAAATGCATAAGAAGAAGCTTTAAGAGCAAGCAGTCACAGTTAAAAGCATAACGTGAGCATCTGGTTCTTCCATATTATGGATGAAATGTTAATATATGATCTAAACATCATCTCTAATGTTTTATAAACAAAGATAAATTAACAGGATCAATTTTCCCTAGCAAATATTCTCCACCTAACAGGATAATCTTTGAACGCTAATGAAATAAACCACAAATCATATTTACTCTTGGGCTTACTCTCTTGCTGCAATTTACCCTAGCTTGAGACAATATGGCAAACTCTATTAGCAAAATCATAATTTACTTTTTTTCTCCCAAGAATTAGTTTTCTTTTAAGGTGGTTTCGCATAGACACAGTGACTCTCAGAGCAAATGAATTAATGATAATTAATATTTACTCATTAAATTAACTAATTTAATTAAATAATTAACTTAATCTCAGCTATTCTTAACGTATGCATCCAGTTCTATGAGCATTCATGCATTAAAGGTTACAACTGTTCTCTGCATCTAATAAGACTTTTATTCATAAAATATATTATCAAGTCTACAGATGATTAGAACTATGAGGATTACGTGTACCTAGTAATTCAAAGCCAGTTCCTGAATTACTCTTCCTGTCCAGAATAATGACAAGCAGTGAATGTACTTCCTGAGTGGAGAGGCCATTTGTCTAAACCTATTTGGTTTTGACTCAAAATCCACTCATAGGGCACTTAGGATGAATGTTCCAGGGGGCTAAGAAGTGGAAATCCCATTCCACAGAAAAACACTTCCTCAGTAAATCAGTAGATAAAAGTCAAACAGCAAATCAGATGAAAAAACCAACCAAACATGACTTTCTGTAAAGACCTGTGCATATGTTTACATGATTACTAGGCAAACTGCCAGAAAACTAGGAATGTCAGAAGAAAGGTGAGCAGAGATATGGTCACACTACAAGACAAACTCCCACAGTTTGTGGAAAAAAACCCAAAACCAAAAATGAAATAAGGTGATCATTTGGTTTCAAATGGAAAAACAACGTATACAGACTTCTTCCACCCAGGTGCCAAGTCTAAATTCTTACTAGTACCATATAGCAAAGAAATCCCCAGCCATAAATGCTGCATGCCTCACCTAGAACCAGAGGGAACCATCATTTCACACTGATGGTGCTTGGTGAGTGATTGCATCTTAGAAAAGAAAACAAAGAAACACCAAAACCAATAACAAAATCCCCTAGAGTTGAGGTGATTAAGGGAATGGAACATCTTTCATATAAGGACAGGCTGAGAGAGCTGGAACTGTTCAGCTGGGAGAAAAGAAGGCTCAAGGGGGTTGTATCCCTCTGTATAAATACCCGATTGAAGGAAATGATGATGAGGGAAACAGACTTTTCCTGGAGGGACCAAGTGATATGCCAAGGAGGAATTAATTAGAACAAAACAAAATTAAAACAAACCAAACCAACAAACAAAAAAACCAAGCCAAAACAACAACCAAACAAAAAACCAAACCAAAAATAACAAAAAAAACCCCAACACATCAAATTGCATCCGAGCACAAGAAACTTTTTTTTTTTTTTCCTGTAGGGGTGTCAACACTGTCACAAGTTGCCCAGAGACCCTGCAGAGTCTCACTGGAGATACTGAGAACCCGGCTGGAAACAGCCCTGCACAATCTGCTTTAGCTTACCCTGCTCGAGCAGGGAGTTGGGAATGTTGACCTCAAGAGGTCCCTCCCAACTTCCAAGGACTCTTTGATCCTGTAGTTCTGTGAATTAGCTGTAACTTACAAGGTGGCAAGTTCTGGGTAGCTTTAGAGTTTAAACTTTATAGCTGATTCTACGGAAATATTTTTCATGAAGCATCTTATCTTTTGTCTTCCTGACACCCACTCAGGAAAGGCAGTAAAGTTGGGTGGATGAAGTTTCCTCAGAATGTCACATCAAGGGGACGTTGTCCTGGAAACACTGAAGGTTGGAAAAAGGGAACTCCTCGAGTGGCTACACTCTGAGGACTGTATTCCAGCTCCTCCTTTAAGGAGGAATCAAGTCAAGAAGGTAATCTTGACTGCCTTTAAATGCAGATATAGAGAAGCAGGATTCTCACCATGTTTTCGTCCCTGTTTCCAAGGTTCATCTATGTAATTCAGACACAGTATAGATATCTGAACTAGAAAGTCAATCACTCCAACTGGCCTTGCCAGCAAATGGCAGAGTTAATTCCCCAGAAGATGGCTGAGATCAAAGTCCCTTTCAGAGGGGGAATTTATTCCACCTTCTTCTATTGCTGCCTTAAAAGTAAGATTATTGTGCCCCTCCAAAATACCAGATCCATAGGATTAATCTTGGTTGTTTATGCCAGGGGTGCTACATGATGGCATCCTGCAATCCACGGTACTGCGTAAATGGAAAATAATGTGGGAAAAGTGTCTTCAAAAACTTGTTGCAATGAGCTCCAGTCCTCCGTGGATTGCTAGAAACACACCAGAAAAAACTCATCCTTAGCTTGCTTTCTCCCTGTTCATCCACATTTGCTTCATACTCTTTCTACTTAGGAAATCAAGCAGATAATTCTCAATAAGCCAGGCCCTCATTAAAAGATCTTGTGCTACCAAATGCCCACAGGGGAATTCATCCCAATTAACTTTAGATCTGTAGTATATAAACACCAGCATTCTCAGCGTGGTCAGGAGACCAGCTCCTACCTTAAGCTACTTGAAACTTCATTTTTTTTCTAAGCAATTTCATTATTGTTTGTTTGATTTCCTGAATATGCTTTATTTAGTCAAGTGTGTGGTTTGGTTTCTTTGGTTTTGTTCTAATTTTGACTAAGATAAAGGAAGAGGAAAAAGGAAATCTTAATTTTTCAGCTCATTGGGGGGGGGGGGGGAGGGCTGGGTTCTCAAAACAAAATACTTACAGGAGAGAAAATGAGATCAAAGGCATTATCTAAAAGGAGTCTAGTTTTTTATATATATATATATATGTATATATATATATATAAAAAACAACACAAAACCCCCCAAAAAAACCCAAACAAAAAAAATCAACCCAAAACTGCCCAAACTCTCCAAAGTAAACAGCATTCCTCACCAGCTCTCTCTGTGTAGAACTCCCTTATTCTGTAGTGTCACCAAGCATACACTGTTGGGGTTGTTTTGCCTGTTGGAAGAGACTCTGGCTGTATTTTAGTGGAAGATGAGGCTCTAATTCCATGCTGGGCATCTGGGGGTGAGTCCATCCCCGAATACACAAATGAAACAGAAAAAACCAGCAGGGAGAATGATGCTAGGTGCCAGTGTGCACATGACATGCCAGACAGAGTTATCTGTTCAGTGGTTTATTTCTCCTCTCCACTGGAATTGTTACACAATATATAGAGCTTAAGAGCTGAAGGTAGTTTCTGTAGCTGCTGCCTGCCTGATGCTCCCTATGATTAATACTAAATATAGAGGTAGCTCCTTGTCCTCGGAGGAAGGAAGAAAAACTATTTTAGCACTTCTCTTTGAATCTGTCATCATCCGGGGGTAGCACATCGTGTATCAACGCATGGGTGAGGCACCAGGAGTCAGAGATGGATGACAAGGATCTGGCAGGCGAGGTGTCTGATAAATCTGCCCCGGGTAAGATCAGTACATCCAAACAGGAACGCTGCTGTGGTTACTCACGCTGAGGCTGAGGTTCAAAATGTACAATCCTGACTCTCTGTGTTCGTGACCTTGTACCCCAAGCTGATGGACAATCCAACAGCAGGCCTGTTTTCTTCTCTTAGGAAAACAGCAACAGCGGTCTCCAAAGCAACCTACAGGAACCAAGAAGTAATGTGTTTTCAGTCATCCTTTCACCAAGCAAATTACAGTATTCTGGACAAGGTAAGAAAAAGGCCATCTGTTATTCCTCTTGATGAAATGGTGAGTGTGGGAACATTTTTTTACCTCGCAAGGTGGCCTCAGAGGCATAAAGCAGCTCTACCACACATCTGTCTGTCACTGAGGCATTACCTCGGCTACGAACGCCTCCTCTCCTGCTCACATTGATTTATATTCAGTTTTCTCTTTTCTTCTTTTTTTCCTTCTTTCCCTCAACCTTTGTTTTGGTTTTTTTTTTTAATTACAAGGACTTTTGGGGTTTTGGTGGGGTTTGTTTTAGTGGGGTTTTTTACATCTGTCACTGTGGAGCAGCTTAATTGTCCTGACAGCTCTTTCAGCTGAGGTTCTGTACTAAAAGATCTTCTTCATAAATTGATTTGCTATTGGAGGTTTCCCGCGTTTATCACATATTTCAGTGGAAAGCAAACCAGATTTCCAACGTATTCATGTGAATTTTTTGATTATATCAACACTTCCTCCCCCTTTATTCTTCCATAATTTGAAGGGCAAGGAATCTACCTCTGGTTCTTTTGGAATAGGTAAAAGCTGGTCCTCAAGTGAATGTCCTGCAGAACTGTGCAGAGATTTGGGTTTTACAAAAGTGTATGAAACAAAAACACCCTTCGAAGCTCTAGAGATGAGTAGAAAATTGCCCAGTATCTGCAGGGTTTTTTGAATGGTCCAGTAGAAATCTGTGCCATATACAACAGTATCTGACTGATTCTCATTTGGTATAAAATATTCTCCATCAGTAACAACCAGGTTCTCCTATGAGATGATAATACACTTTGTTAGCATAATCCTAACAGTACGTAGCATAGCTCAACAAAACACTGAACTACTAAGTACTTAGCCAAATAAAGGTCTAAGTTAAGAGATATCTCCTGCTAATCAATATATAGAATTTTTGTTTGGATAGATGTACACAGCTTCTCCTGCAGTATCACACTAAATGTTGCCATACAGGTCATTTAAAAAGAAACCTCTGTCATTTATTCCTTCCATGTGCAGAGTTAGAGGGCCAGGAATACGTCCTCTATACCACATCAGACCTATCACTTGCCAGTTGAGCAGTACCTGCTTGAGTGATCCCTAACAGCTCATGAACATTGGAACCAGTGAACAGCATGAGCAGATCATTTTCTTCCCTGCTTGCTCTAAAAGGTTAGGTTCAGTTACTTCACTGGAATTCTGCAGGATAATGTTTATAACTAGTTGGTCTGCTTCAGGCTTGGCTATATGCAGTGCTCACTCATGTAGGTGACCTGACCTTCTAATTCCATGCTTTCAAATGCAGCATCCTCCAGAAATCCCTTTACATGTTAAAATACATATCTGTTCCTTCAAAAAGGAAGTCTTGCTCTTGAAAAAGCAAATATCTGAAGCTTTCACAAGACAAAAATCAGACAACAGCAAGCCATTCCACGAGCAGGCCAAGCTGGAAAAGAATAAATGAATGATAGCAACTATATTCCAGACTCCTGACATCTCTATATGTCTCTTAATGGCTATAGTTCTTCAAATGTTTTAAATTTGGCCACTGGAATGTGCTGTGGTTTACAGCTGAGAAAACAGGTAGCAGGCATTATGAGAGATTCATTAGGTTATTCGCTTTCCTTTCATCCTCCTTTTTCTCTCAACAAAAGATCTATTTTATTAAGCATATTACACATACAGTGTTTTTATTCCCATCTGACATACGCATTCCACCAGCATTATCCGTTTCAACAGCTTGTGTGCTTTAGACATCTAGTTTGTAATGTATGTGCCTCCAGCCTGTGTTTCTGTGTTTAGAGGAGTGGAACACCCCTGGATAATCATGCAGATTAGCTCTATCTGCCTTGTCCAAAATGTGCTGATTCTGCTGGAAAACTGTTGTACTGTCTGTCACGGGCTTTGGCCTAAGCTGGAACTATTCACAGAATTAAGACAGTTAGGCCCTAATTCAGAGGTTTTTTTTCCTTACTGAGGGAAAGATTTAAGCCACTGAACTCAAAAGGATTAAGTGTGTGCTGAAAATAGAGCTGTTGGTTAAGTAGTTCCCTAAAGGAAGCCTGTATGCAGACCTCTGCTGTTCTGCTTTTATTCTTCCAACAAACAATTTTATCTCATGGTCACTTTCTAGCAAAGATTAATACCATTATATTTTCAAAGTTCAGATTATCTGGATTGTCTTTGACCTAGTTCAGTTCATACTTTACATGAAGCAGGATACAGTACCTTCAGTTGCTTTTCCTTCAACTCGGTTTCTCTATTTTTTATCATTCATTACAAATTAAATGAGAAGTTAAGAATATTCTCATGTTGAAGCCCTGGTTTTTATGCATGAAAATCAATGGTAAAGTGTTTATTGAATTAAATGGAACAGTATCTGGTCCTTGATATGTATCGATCTAATAAGATAAGGTCTTAAATCTGTGCTATTTAGAGAGTTCAGCATATCCTTAAATTATCCCTAGAACTGATAAAATCAGACAGGATGATACAGAATGGCAAGATGCCCATTGACTTTGAAGAGGAAGGGAATGCAAGATCAGAATCTTTTGTGTATTGTGTGCTTTTGACCAAGGGCTCATTCCACGTTAACAAGTTGTGTGGTACTTTCCACTTGTCTTTGTTAACCTTCATCCAGCTGTTGCTTACCCACTGTTCCAGCCTGTCCAGCTCTCTCTGTAAGATGGCTCTCCCTTCTGATGTGTCCTCCTCACCACCCAGGTTAGTGTCATCAAAAAACTTGGTGAGGCTGCTTTTAATCCCAACCTCCAGATAATTTATGTAGATGTTGAACAGTGTGGGGCCCAGTGCCCAGTAGCCAGTACCCCCCATGGGGACCCCACTTGGGACAGGCTGCCAGCCTGAGTGATCACCATTGATCACCACCCCCAGAGTGCAGCCAGTTTCCTCTGCACATTGCAGAACAGCCAGCCAATCTGTAGACCACCCAACCTGTATCTTGACAGTTTGTTGGAGAAGAGGCTGTGGGAAACAGTGTTGAACACTTTGCTGAAGTCCAGGTAAACATCATCCACTGCTCTCTTAGTCTTGACAGAGAATGTTAGTTTGTAGAAGGTGATCAGGTTAGTCTGGCATGATTTGCCTTCAGTAAATTCCTGTTGGCTTTTCCCAATCACCTGTTTCATTTAGTTTGTGATAATTTCTAGAATGACTCATTCCATTACTTTTGTGTGCACTGAAGTTAGACTAATGGACCTGTAATTTCCTGGGTCCTCTTTTGGCCTTTTTTATGGATGGGTATGACATTTGCCCTCTTTGAGTCATTAGAGATAATAAGAGAGAATAAGTTTTGGTTGTGAATCTTAAAAATATATCTGAAGTCCTACTACAATTAATAGCATTACTCCCTCATTTGCAATAAAGTGTGGGTTGCGTATCTTATTGTGCAAGTGACCATACAGGGAAGATGAATGGAATAAAACAGGTAAGAGTAGCAACACAGTAAAATGCAGTGACCTTAGACATGTTGGTATCTTGTGGTGGAGGATGATACGGGGACATCTGGCTTGACTCTGCATCTGAAGGCTGGTTGGGCTCAGAACAGCACATCCCAAAGTTACCATCTCTCTTAGAGTCCAGGAGTACTCGGCCTGAGTGATGTCTCAGCGCAGTTTGATCTCAGGAAGAGCTGTGTATGCCATCAAGATATATTGCATTGCTTCTTCTGGATGGGCTGTTTCAGGTCACTGGTTGCTCATGGACTGCTTCAGTATGCTCTGCTGAGTAGCATATATGGGGCTTTTTGCCTGGCCCAGATCAATTCAAAGGTAATCTGGTTTCTGGTTTAGGTTTGCTTAATTCTTTTCCCAGCCTTACTGAATGGCTTAAAATACTTAATGTCTACCATCACACTTACACAAATCTCAGATATTTGTAATTGGGTGATAGATATTGATGGCAATTTATTATTTCCCCTAGCTCTCTTATTATCTGTTCTTTCACACACATAAGGAACCTCAAACAGGCATCAATGCTTATGCATCAACCACAAAAGTAAATCAAATTGTGTTGTACCATTTAATTCCCCAAACCCTTCGAAGGCACACATTTGCTGCCAAATATTGTGATACATTTTTTCATTGTATATGAATCAATATATTCTCTGAGAATGATGAAGACAGCAGGATTTCACTGCAGAGATCAAATATTTGTGAACAGAGTCTGTAAAATTTAGCAAGGAGTGGATTAGTAGTTAAGTACTGGATAATGATGCACTTGACTAAAGTTTCTTTTTTTTTTTTCCTTTTTCCAATTGGTTAGAAGTCTCTGATTATATTTAATAGACCATGTTAATTACTGCATCCCTGAAATTTACTGAACAATTAAAGTAAAGCACCAGAGACTTGTTACACTGAAGGGAACGATTCCACAGTGAGTGTTACACAAAGGGACAATTAAACAACCTAATACCACTGAGCCTGCTCCAGTTGATAATTCCACATATCTATTAACAGAGTTCGAGTCTAAACTTCATTCTGTGTTTTTTCACTGCATTAGCCACCATGTCCAAGGATCTGACCTAAATTCCTTTTTGGTTACGGGCTGAACTCTCACAGACTGGAGTGTGCTGTGAATCAGGCATCCCAAAACACCCAAGCGACTGGCTTTTCGGCCTCAAATAATGGAAGTCTACCAAACTGTTTTGTCACCTTTGCCTGGTGTTCACACATACTAATGAGTTCTGAAAATGTTAATTTGCTTTGTGCCCAGATCAAACACACAGCTCTGTCAGAGTAAAATAAGTTCAGAGCCAGCAAATTTACATGAGTGTAGTTTATTCTGAAAACATTTCCATGTCATTAATACATTAACATAATATGACATTCAGAGCATATTTAACTGTGACTGGGAATGCTCCTGTTCAGGAATTACGGGCAGTGGAAAGATCACAGCTTTTCGGTGTTGGTTTTGCTGGGGTTTTTTTTGTATCTCTGGATTACCTTATAGCAAGGGAGCCGACACCTTCTGCTGAAGTGAAAATTGGAGATCACACTGCTTGAAGCTATTGTCTTCCCAAGGGATCATATATTCTTGCTGGCGATTGATAGTTTTGCATTTTTCTGGACACATGAGACTGGATTCAGCTGTACATGCACAGGGCTCTAGAGCCACTTCAGCTTCATCCCATCCCACCTGGTCTCTAGCTCTCATTTGGGAAGATAGTCATGTGTATCTAATAACCAAACAAAACCTAATTGTCTTCCACAAAGAAGTTCACTGACTGTGAATGACAACAGAGAATCCTTGATCTTCCCTGTCTGTAATGTAAGCATGAACATCTTGCTCGTATGTAGATAGCAACATATTTACACCAGAACTTAAGGTCTTAATCTGGAGCTGAATCCTACCCGTGGTTAGTATATATGTACCCCCTAGAGATTCCTAAGCTTCCTGCTGAGTGCCAAGCCTAACTTCAAACAGCAAGGGGAAGGAAAGTCTGTCCTCCTCAGAGACCTTCAGGCAGATCTCTACTGAATTTTCTCAGAGTAGAAAGCAGGGAATCTTTTTTTTACGGTTTTCTGGAGGAAAAACAAAAGGATTGGGCTCCATGTTATCCTAACAGCAGAGAGAATCTGCAGGATTGAATTATCTTTTGCTGTATTTGCTATGGAGGGGCTTTTTCCTAACATAGTTAGAGGTGCTTTTCTAACCCAATGTAGGGTGGCCACCCCATTCAGACACGAAAGGTGTTTCACCACGTTCCAGGTGACTAAGAATTTGATGAGAGCTGTTACACAATCCTGCAAAACAGATTCTTCTGTCCCGTGCATGTATCATATCCTGTTCAGTAACTGTTTTCTCCTGTCAAGAAGCTTTTGACTGACAGCGGCTGGATTGCTGCTTTTCACTGCTGCGAACAGTTGTGAGGAGTCAGTGAAAATCCTGGGAAGATCAGATTGCTCTTGCTCTTCGTGGTGAAGGCACATGCTGCCCTGAACTCCCAACAGAAGCCTGTTCCTTAAATTAAAGCTTTTTGTTAGCAAAGCTTGAGTCTTAACCTCTGCAAGCTGAATGGGAGCAGTGCCCACCAAAGCATCCATGCAGATCACAGCTTTCATAGTAGGGAAGGAATGCAGGTGGTCCACAGTGGGTCAGTCTCAGTGGGGTCATTTGTTTTCAAACTTTTGAGCAGCAGAGCAAGAGTGAAAAATTGAGCCTAGGATATGACTGGCAAATTAAACAGGTTCTGTACACAGAATCTGGGTCAGAGATACAGCCTTATGGGAATCCAGTGACTGAAGAGAACTGGAGCAAGAATTTAGCAAAGTAGCCTTCCAGGCAGTCAGAACTATCTGCCTCTGACATTTGGCAAACTCTGTGAACAGGGAATGCAGGTGGGAGGTTATTTTTCATCTTCATCCTGAAGTCAGACCTGCTGCTCAGTCAGTAGGGACAGTGTTATGTTAAGTGGGTCTCTTTAGCTTGGAGGAGACTGAGGGGTGACCTCATTCATGTTTAGAAATAAGTAAAGGGCGAGTGTCAGGAGGATAGAACCAGGCTCTGCTGAGTGAAATCCGGTGACAGGACAAGGGGCAGCGGGTGTAAGCTGGAGCAGAAGAGGTTCCACAGAAACAGAAGGAAAAACTTTTTCATGGTGAGGGTGACAGAGCCTGGCCCAGGCTGCCCAGAGAGGTTGTGGAGTCTCCTTCTCTGGAGACATTCCCAACCCAAACGGATGTGTTCCTGTGTGACCTGCTCTAGGTGGCCCTGCTCTGCCAGAGGGGTTGGACTCACTGATCTTTCAAGGTCCCTTCCAATCCCTACCACTCTGTGATTCTGAGAAGTTCAGAGCCATCCAATGGTGTGGACCACCCCACCAGGTTTCCACAATGCCAGCCAGGTGACACTTTTCCTGCTGCCCAGTGGCCTTCAGCTCCCCGCTTGTTGCTCGTGCACGCGTATGGCTCCAGATGCAAAAACAGCCCAGGAAAACCTGACAACTGTTTCCCTAGCACACAGTGAACTCCAAGGGCAGAAGGCACGAGCCCAGGGCAGAGGAGAAGCGGGAGCACCATGGCCGTGGGCTGAATTAGCCCTTCTCTAACAGAGGGCTGCAGCACGTTCCAATCCTCCCCCAGCCCCGGTCAAACTTCCCCTCTGACTCTGCCCAGAGCTTCTGTGTGGGCAAGGGGCTGCCACCCCTGCAGAAGGTGACAGGGGGCCAAGCTGCAGATGGCCTGGAGGAAAGCCAAGGACAACGGGTGCTTCTGGTGGCAGGAACATGCCAGTGCAGGGTCGGCAGAGGCTGGGCTCACTGGGGGAGCCTGGGCCATGGCACCAATCCCTGGGGGACCTCGCTCCAGGCAGCCTCCTCCCCGTGCATCCTACAGCACACCGCGTCTGACGGGGGGGGGCTGGGGGAACAGCCAGCCTCCTGAATCCCCTCCCTGACCAGCACGTCCAGCCACAGCTCCCTGTCACCAGCACCGTCACACGGAGAAGACACAGCAACGAGGACCGGCCAAGGCAGCGCTGCTGGCAGCACGGCCCCCCAGGAATGGAGGTGCAGCAGGAGCAGCCCCCCCGCAGCCCCCTGCACCTCCTGGGGAGCCCAGGCAGCACGGGCCGGGCAGATCACCTCCTAAACCCAGGAGTCAGGACTTGCTTTCATCCAGGATTAAACACGAACAGCTTCAGTCGTTGTGTTTTGACCCTGAATGGTCAGGTGGCCAAGGAGGTGGGAGCAGCCGACCCCCCAGGGAAGAGCACCGCTCCACGTCCCGCAGTCCCTCTGCCACAGAGCCCGGGGGGCTCGGACCAGGGCGGACCCCTGGCTCCCGGTGACACAGCACCTTTGGGGAAGCACCTGGCTCCCTGCAGAGCAGCACCGAGAGCTTTCGACTGGGGAGGTGGTGCTACGATAGAGCCTTGAGGAGCTCCAGGAAAGAAACAGGGCTTTGGAGCAGGTCTGGCTGGAGATCCCCCTTGCTCCCAAAGCACTGGCTTATGCACAGCCATCCACCCAGCCAGGAGACAGGACCTGCCTGCCTGGGGAGCCCAGCTCCTGGCTGCCAGACCTGCCAAGCCTTGCAGGGCACCTGCTGCCCATAATCTTCATGAGCAGAGGGAGGAGCATGGTCAAAAGATCAAAGGCCAGATGGTTCCAAGAGTTGTTAACAGGCTAAAAGAGAAGATCTTAATGAGTGCACAGGGGTGTCCAACTCTGCCCTCAACACGGAAGAGAAAGAGCTCAAAGTGCAAGATCTGGTGGCTGGAGGGAATGACAGGATTCTCTTGGAGCTGGAGATTGCTCTGACTTGTTACAGGAGGACCCAGGACCTCACCGGGTCAGCTGAAACCCAAGTACAAAGGCTGGGGTGCTCTGGCAGGGCTCTGAATCCAGAATCTGCTCTGGAGAGGCACGAGGACAAGATGGGAGGGTTCTTTCTGAAGAAAGAGCGAAGAAAAAAGCATCCCAAGCACACCTTCAGCTGGTGACAGGCAGGTCACTGCCTGCAAACAGCATCCACAACTGCAGAACACCCCGCTGACAGCCCACACCGTGCCCACGGAAGAACACCCCGCTGACAGCCCACGGTGTGCCCACGGGAGAACACCCCGCTGACAGTCCACGGTGTGTCCACAGCCAGAGAAGGACAACGCGCTGCTCGCACCCCACTCAGAGGCAGAGCAGAACAAACCCAGCTCCTACACAGCCCCAAACCCAACCTGCAGTTCCCGTGCCAGCTCCCCCAGCTCCAGCCCCTTACCTGGAGCTGCCATTTGTGATTTCCAGCACTGCCCAGACCCATCTGCCAGCAGCTCCTCCCCACCACTGAAAAGCCAACCGGTCCGAGACCCTGCGCAGGAGGCCAGCACTGGGACAGCCACGCGGGTACTGCCCACGGAGGGGGCACAGGGTCCAGCGCGCAGGGCGGCACCGCTGCCCTGCCTGTACCCACAGCTCTACACTCGCCCTCCCGCAAGCCACCGACTCTGCATCAGCCCTGAAATCCACCTACAACGCTCAGGCTGGCACGAAAACAGCCCACGGCACGTGCCAGGGGCTGGGTGCGAGGCTGCCGGGGTGCAGAGGGGGCTGCCAGCCCCCCTCGTCGCTGGCCCCGCTCGGGCACGGGGGGCTCTGCCCCTCAGAGCAGCTTCCCAAGGGGTTCCCTGGGAGCTGCCACCTGCCAGCCTGGGTAGGATGGGCAGGTTTGGAGGGTGATGCTGGGGCTGAAATCTGTGTCTTTTTTTTGGACTAGACATTCCCCCAGTGCTTCTGGAGAATCAGACTGAAAGCAGCATTAGCACAAAGTTACATTAGTGCAAAGCAAAATATCCCAGTTTCACTTGTTTTCCAGCTTACAAAACAGAACAAACAAGATCACAGAATCCCAGCATGGCGGGGTTGGAAGGGACCTCTGGAGATGATCTGGTGCCACCCCCCTGCTCCATCCAGCAGGGTCACCCAGAGCAGGGGG